>ONZH01027874.1:0-177656 GCA_900303285.1 Rhinella marina | reverse complement strand
TTTTGGGCCTCCACAAAAGGTTAAGAGGTTAACAGTGGAAAGCAGCCAAAAGTGAAGTGCCATCTGTATGAAGTGCCATTTCCTCCTCCACCTCCTCCTCCTCCTCCTCCTTAAACCGCCGTAGAATTGCTCCGTAAAATAAGAAAAATGTATATATTTATGGCTCACCTCTTGGGCCTCCACAAATTTTTAACAGGTCTCACCTCTTGGGCATCCACATAATTATACTATAAAATATTAGGCCTTATAATTGGCAACTGTACTGTGCGTTCTCTTGCAAAATTCTTTAAATACCTGGTGTTAATACCCACCGTCTGAAAAGTTAGTACACGGCTGTGTACCTTGAACTCTAAAATATTAGGCCTTATAATTGGCAACTGTACTGTGCGTTCTCTTGCAAAATTATTTCACGGCTGTGAAGGCAAAATATTGTAACCAAAAAAAAATAAAATGCGGAGGGGGGCTAGCGAATAGGACGTGGACGAGGACGGGGGCGCGGAAATGCTGTTGGGGGCCATAGTTGCTGGTTGAATTATCTGAGGTAAATGATTCTCCTTTAGACGACGCTTTCCCTTTGCATCGTTCTGCGATTAAACCATAATTAACTCTCTGCATATTTATACCAAATGCACCCAGTACGAAAAAAGTCATAGAAAGTTTCCAAACAGAGACTGGAAAACATCAGTAAGTTGAAAAAACTGTTCGCTAAAAAAAAAAAAAAGTTAAAAATAAAATTGGCAGTTGATAGTATCGAGCTATTGTCACAGAGAGACGCGATTACAACACCTTCATTTACATTCAGTACATGTCTCAAGGCATTGGGAGAATGAAAACAGGCCACGGCTGGAGTATGAAATGTACCACCGCTTTGTACTGTCCGATACTGACCCGGTCCAGGGTGATGTCCAGCGAGGAAAGCAGTGGAGAGGTGGTGGTCTGCGCAGCACCGAAAAAGGCAGCAAGAGGCAGAGGGATGTCCACAGGCAGAGGAATGTCCACAGGCAGAGGGATGTCCACAGGCAGAGGCATGTCCACAGGCAGAGGGATGTCCACAGGCAGAGGGATGGCCACAGGCAGAGGGATGGCCACAGGCAGAGGACAGTTCAGACAGAGAAGTGAGGCCACAGCCAGCAGGGCCGAGCGTAACCATCCCGCTCCTATGCGTCCTTAAAGAATCCCTCATCGCAATAAGGGAGAACGCATTGCACACAGAGGAGACGGGGGCAGGAGGAGACGCAACGGAGCTACACAGTCAGACCACACTTTTGTCTGCTTCACGGTGGCAGTTGCAGGAGGAGGAGGATGAGGAGGAGGAGGACGACGTGGAGGTGGCTGTGGAAGAGGAGGAGGATGCTGGCGGCGAGGGTAGCAGTCAGGCTGTGCGCGTCCCATTGGTTCAGCGCGGATGGGGCGGAGAGGAGGCGGAAGAGGAAGAGGAGGAAATGGCAAGTGATCCTTCTGGTGGGGCAGTGAGGTCATGCCTATTCAGAGTCTGGCACACATGGCTGACTTCATGCTGGGCTGCTTTTCCCGGGACACACGTGTTGTCCGGATAGTGGAGAACAAACTGTACTGGGTCTTCGCAATCCAAGTTGGACACGTGGCTGGAACTGTCCCTGTACGCCTTGGAGGTGCTTGCCTGCCCTGCCGCCAGCGTGCTATCAGAAAGGGTGTTCCGCGCTGCCGGGGGCATTATCACCGATAAGCGCAGCCGCCTGTCAACCGACAGTGCCGACAGGCTGACGCTAATCAAAATGAACAGCAAGTGGATTGACCCGGACTTTGCTTCTCCAACAGTGGAAAGCAGCCAAAAGTGAAGTGCCATGTGTATGAAGTGCCATTTCCTCCTCCACCTCCTCCTCCTCCTCCTTAACCGCCGTAGAATTGGTCCGTAAATCAGAAAAATTTTTATATTTATGGCTCACCTCTTGGGCCTCCACAAAATGTTTAAGAGGTCTCACCTCTTGGGCCTCCACATAATTTTTAAGAGGTCTCACCTCTTGGGCCTGCGCAAAATGTTTACGAGGTCTCACCTCTTGGGCCTCCACATAATTTTTAAGAGGTCTCCCCTCTTGGGCCTCCACATAATTTTTAATACGTCTCACCTCTTGGGCCTCCACAAAATGTTTAACAGGTCTCACCTCTTGGGCCTCCACATAATTTTTAACGGGTCTCCCCTCTTGGGCCTCCACATAATTTTTAATACGTCTCACCTCTTGGGCCTCCACAAAATCTTTAACAGGTCTCCCCTCTTGGGCCTCCACATAATTTTTAATACGTCTCACCTCTTGGGCCTCCACAAAATCTTTAACAGGTCTCACCTCTTGGGCCTCCACATAATTTTTAAGAGGTCTCACCTCTTGGGCCTCCACAAAATGTTTAAGAGGTCTCACCTCTTGGGCCTCCACATAATTTTTAAGAGGTCTCACCTCTTGGGCCTCCACATAATTTTTAATACGTCTCACCTCTTGGGCCTCCACAAATCTTTAACAGGTCTCCCCTCTTGGGCCTCCACATAATTTTTAATACGTCTCACCTCTTGGGCCTCCACAAAATCTTTAACAGGTCTCACCTCTTGGGCCTCCACATAATTTTTAAGAGGTCTCACCTCTTGGGCCTCCACATAATTTTTAAGAGGTCTCACCTCTTGGGCCTCCACATAATTTTTAAGAGGTCTCACCTCTTGGGCCTCCACATAATTTTTAACGGGTCTCCCCTCTTGGGCCTCCACATAATTTTTAATACGTCTCACCTCTTGGGCCTCCACAAAATGTTTAACAGGTCTCACCTCTTGGGCCTCCACATAATTTTTAAGAGGTCTCACCTCTTGGGCCTCCACATAATTTTTAAGAGGTGTCACCTCTTGGGCCGCCACAAAATTTTCCATGAGCCTCTGGCCAGCCCACGGCCTCTTCCTGCCTTTTGCGGTCCTACGCATCCCTCAACATCCCCACTGCTTTACCTGCTAGACATGACACTGGGCCAGGTCGGGTGACTGACATCTCAAGCGCCAACAATTTGGGCATTTTAAGGCTTCTGCATGTGTTTGAGTTGTTTTTACATTTTAAAGAAGACATGTCTGACCACATCTCACACACACAATGACAATTAGGGGTGGGGTCTATTTGCTTTCCCCTTTGCTTATGCCATCTGTGGTTGTCATAGGCAACGTGATTTTAAGGGGTGCAGAATTTTATCTTCTTTTTGTCTAGTTTGGCTTGGGGTCCATGGCAATGTAGAGGAAAGAAGGTTTCCTTGTATGGTCTCACTTTACAGAGAGGTTAGATTGTGTTTGGAGTGTATTGTTGAGAGGCTGTGATAGTGGCGTAATAGTGCGACTTGGGCGCGTTATATGCACCCAGACATGCTTCCCCTGCTGTCCCAGTTGCATTCCAGCAGTGTTGGCATCCTTTTCTGAGGTTCCAGGGTGGACTTGGTGACCTCCAAGTGGTCGAATTGAGATTTCCAAGTGGCGAGCATTTTTTTCCCATAGACTTTAATGGGATTCGATATCCGGTCGAATAGTCGAATTTCGCAGTCTATTCGAATCGAATTTCGAACTTTCGAATATTTCACTACTCGCTCATCTCTATTCGTGAAAGCACATCTTTATACGCTTGGTCAATCAATTTCTCAGGGTAAGACCTCTCTAAAAATCTACATTTGAGCTCTTTTGACTGCTCAACAAAGTCTTCTTCCCTGCTTGTTATTCGCCTTATTCTAGCAAATTGTCCATGGGGTACCGCTTTTTTCACGTGTTCAGGGTGGGAGCTCCTGAAATGCAGAAGGGAATTCGTGGAGGTCTGTTTTCTATATACGTTTGTATTCAGACTCCCCTCCTGTATTGTCACCAATACATCTAAAAATTCCAACTCATGAGGATGTACCTTCCATGTGAACTTCATATTCATATTATTTTCCTTATTCAATCCCTCCACGAATTCCTCAAACTGCACCTCAGTACCTCGCCAAACCATGAACACATCATCTACATATCTCAAATATATTTTTACATATTGAATATACTTATTGGTTAAAGAAAACACGAACTTCTCTTCAAACACTGCAAGAAAGAGGTTTGCAAAAGTGCAGGAGACGGGTGTCCCCATAGCCGTACCAGTTTTTTGGTGATACCAAGAGCCATTAAAAGTGAAGGCATTATGTGTTAATATATATTCTAGGGCCTCTTTTACAAAGGCAATGTGGTCCTCCTCCATTCCCTGTTGTAACAAAATGGATCCAATTGCCTGTACTCCCAACTGTTGTGGTATTCTAGTGTACAAGTTATCTACATCAATAGATGCTAATAGATCTCCCTCCTGCCACTCTATATCTTTCAATGCTTTTAAAAATTCTCCTGTGTCTTTCAAATATGATGGAACACTGGGTAATAAAGGGCGTAACAGCCAATCTAGATATTGTGACAATGGTTCTGTAACTGATCCTATCCCGGACACGATAGGGCGTCCGGGAGGACAGTTTAGGGACTTATGTATTTTAGGTACAAAGTACCATTTCGGTTTTATGGGGTACACCGGGTATAATTTCTCAAACATATGTTCTTTTATTACTCCATTTTGTACATACTTATGGAGGAGTGACCGCAATTGCCTCTGATATTTGGCCACTGGATTTTCTTTAAGTTGTTCATACACATCCTTGTTTGTTAACTGTCTCATGGCCTCCGCTTCATAATAGCTCTTTTTCATCACCACTACATTGCCCCCCTTGTCGGCTGGTTTCACTATGATGTCTTTATGCTTGCTTAACCATTCCAAAGCGTGTTCTTCTCCTTTTGTTAAATTTTTGGTTTTTCTTGGATAGAGCAAACTTTTACCTCTTTCAATACTTGTTTTTGAAAGACATCAAGGTTACTCCCAGCGGCAAGGGGGATTGAATGTGAGCTTATTCCTCCTCTGAAATATGTTTGTTGTATACTTTGATCATCCTGCGTCTCACCCACTTCCTCTTGCAGAGAGATCAATGTATTAACTATTTGTTTATCTTGCTCACTACTGAAATTCCATTCCTTGGGATATTCAATAATCTATCCTCCAAGGAAGCCTGCTCCCTATTATTTGCATTTTGCATATTGGAAAAATGTTTTTGTAAGTTCAATTTTCTTATCCCCTTAAATAGATCTATTTCAAATTCTACAGGGTCGAAGTCCTCTACCAGACCATAATTCAGGCCTTTTGCTAGAAGGGATAGGCAGTCCTCGTTCAAATAAATGTCTGTTAAATTAATTACAATATTCTTGTTCATATTTTTTATTTTCACCATCTGACTTGGTTCTATTTCCAGGATACTTGTTTCCTTTTTTGACCTCCTCTCCAATTTTTGTTTCTTTTGCCTCCCCTTCTAGTTTCTCGCCTAAAGGGGGGTCACGTTCCTGTATGCCACCTCCAGTGGCTCCTTCCTCCATTGTTTCCATATTGTTGTGATCCTCGGACAGGCTTGAATCTGACTCTGTGGTCCAATCCTCTCCATTCCTTTTTCTATAACTTTGTCGTCGTCGTCGAAAAGACCTTCTGTTGTCCCTAGTAACAAATACTTTCCCACTTTCGTAGTCTTGTTTATCTCTCAAGAACTTGTCTTTTTTTCTTTCTTTGATCTCTACTTGTATTGGGACTATTTTTTTCTCCAACTTTTTGAAAAAGGTCTGTTGTTGATTAATTGTCAGGCGATTTTTCAATTCCTTCTTAGCTTGTTCCAATTCTATAGTAATTTTGTCATATTCTTTTATATTGCGCTTCAGAACAAGCTGCATTAGGTTAAAAGCATGTTCCATATGCAGTCTTTGCCATTCCAGGACAAATTCCTGATCTTCTTGGTACTGCGACACCTCTTTATATGGCCTCAATCCTCTCGGTACTCGTCTGTTGGTTGCATAGGACTGAAGTGAGTGTATTGTCCAAACAGCCGGACTTCTCTTTCCGCCAGCTGTGCAATCTTCATTTCTAGAGCTCTCGTGCTCATAACAAAAATACTGTCCCGTTCATTACACTGAGCAAAATAGGTGCCCGCATCAATGCGGCCCTCTTTCAATGCCATATCGCACAGTTCGGATGGTGGATTTGTCACTATATCAATGACTGTATCTTGCTTAACAGGGGTTTCCATATCAGCGCGTGCTCTAGTCTCCTAGATACTTGAAATGTAACACAAAAAGATATGATAACGGAGTCTGGCACTGTGCTGCAAACAAATGGACTCTGCACCCTGAGTTCCTGAACTCCTCGCTGTGCGTCCCGTTCTTGGTGCTCTGCACTGGTATAGACTGCGTAACTTCAAAACTTGAGAATAAGAAAAAGTGCGGCACTCACCGGGCTTCTTTAGTCGCTTTTATTGGAAAAAAGGGCATCTCACATGTCACAGAGTGCGGGCACCATGCTCAGTGTCTGGGCGTAGCGGCGACGGCCGTTTCGCGCCTACATGCGCTTCATCTGGCCGCTCACACTGACGACGTCAGGCGTGCTCACGTGATTTATGCTCCGCCGGGCGTCGTCTCCCCAGCAACGGTGTGAGTATACATATACTTATCTTAAAAACAAAATTACTGAATCATATTACAAATAAAGATTGCTACCAAACTACCCATGACTACCAACTTCTCCATATTCATAGGAATACCGCTAGATCATTTTTATCGTTGAAGCCTGACGTCGTCAGTGTGAGCGGCCAGATGAAGCGCATGTAGGCGCGAAACGGCCGTCGCCGCTACGCCCAGACACTGAGCATGGTGCCCGCACTCTGTGACATGTGAGATGCCCTTTTTTCCAATAAAAGCGACTAAAGAAGCCCGGTGAGTGCCGCACTTTTTCTTATTCTCAAGTTTTGAAGTTACGCAGTCTATACCAGTGCAGAGCACCAAGAACGGGACGCACAGCGAGGAGTTCAGGAACTCAGGGTGCAGAGTCCATTTGTTTGCAGCACAGTGCCAGACTCCGTTATCATATCTTTTTGTGTTACATTTCAAGTATCTAGGAGACTAGAGCACGCGCTGATATGGAAACCCCTGTTAAGCAAGATACAGTCATTGATATAGTGACAAATCCACCATCCGAACTGTGCGATATGGCATTGAAAGAGGGCCGCATTGATGCGGGCACCTATTTTGCTCAGTGTAATGAACGGGACAGTATTTTTGTTATGAGCACGAGAGCTCTAGAAATGAAGATTGCACAGCTGGCGGAAAGAGAAGTCCGGCTGTTTTGGACAATACACTCACTTCAGTCCTATGCAACCAACAGACGAGTACCGAGAGGATTGAGGCCATATAAAGAGGTGTCGCAGTACCAAGAAGATCAGGAATTTGTCCTGGAATGGCAAAGACTGCATATGGAACATGCTTTTAACCTAATGCAGCTTGTTCTGAAGCGCAATATAAAAGAATATGACAAAATTACTATAGAATTGGAACAAGCTAAGAAGGAATTGAAAAATCGCCTGACAATTAATCAACAACAGACCTTTTTCAAAAAGTTGGAGAAAAAAATAGTCCCAATACAAGTAGAGATCAAAGAAAGAAAAAAAGACAAGTTCTTGAGAGATAAACAAGACTACGAAAGTGGGAAAGTATTTGTTACTAGGGACAACAGAAGGTCTTTTCGACGACGACGACAAAGTTATAGAAAAAGGAATGGAGAGGATTGGACCACAGAGTCAGATTCAAGCCTGTCCGAGGATCACAACAATATGGAAACAATGGAGGAAGGAGCCACTGGAGGTGGCATACAGGAACGTGACCCCCCTTTAGGCGAGAAACTAGAAGGGGGAGGCAAAAGAAACAAAAATTGGAGAGGAGGTCAAAAAAGGAAACAAGTATCCTGGAAATAGAACCAAGTCAGATGGTGAAAATAAAAAATATGAACAAGAATATTGTAATTAATTTAACAGACATTTATTTGAACGAGGACTGCCTATCCCTACTAGCAAAAGGCCTGAATTATGGTTTGGTAGAGGACTTCGACCCTGTAGAATTTGAAATAGATCTATTTAAGGGGATAAGAAAATTGAACTTACAAAAACATTTTTCCAATATGCAAAATGCAAATAATAGGGAGCAGGCTTCCTTGGAGGATAGATTATTGAATATCCCCAAGGAATGGAATTTCAGTAGTGAGCAAGATAAACAAATAGTTAATACATTGATCTCTCTGCAAGAGGAAGTGGGTGAGACGCAGGATGATCAAAGTATACAACAAACATATTTCAGAGGAGGAATAAGCTCCACATTCAATCCCCCCTTGCCGGCTGGGAGTAACCTTGATGTCTTTCAAAAACAAGTATTGAAAGAGGTAAAAAGTTTGCTCTATCCAAGAAAAACCAAAAATTTAACAAAAGGAGAAGAACACGCTTTGGAATGGTTAAGCAAGCATAAAGACATCATAGTGAAACCAGCCGACAAGGGGGGCAATGTAGTGGTGATGAAAAAGAGCTATTATGAAGCGGAGGCCATGAGACAGTTAACAAACAAGGATGTGTATGAACAACTTAAAGAAAATCCAGTGGCCAAATATCAGAGGCAATTGTGGTCACTCCTCCATAAGTATGTACAAAATGGAGTAATAAAAGAACATATGTTTGAGAAATTATACCCGGTGTACCCCATAAAACCGAAATGGTACTTTGTACCTAAAATACATAAGTCCCTAAACTGTCCTCCCGGACGCCCTATCGTGTCCGGGATAGGATCAGTTACAGAACCATTGTCACAATATCTAGATTGGCTGTTACGCCCTTTATTACCCAGTGTTCCATCATATTTGAAAGACACAGGAGAATTTTTAAAAGCATTGAAAGATATAGAGTGGCAGGAGGGAGATCTATTAGCATCTATTGATGTAGATAACTTGTACACTAGAATACCACAACAGTTGGGAGTACAGGCAATTGGATCCATTTTGTTACAACAGGGAATGGAGGAGGACCACATTGCCTTTGTAAAAGAGGCCCTAGAATATATATTAACACATAATGCCTTCACTTTTAATGGCTCTTGGTATCACCAAAAAACTGGTACGGCTATGGGGACACCCGTCTCCTGCACTTTTGCAAACCTCTTTCTTGCAGTGTTTGAAGAGAAGTTCGTGTTTTCTTTAACCAATAAGTATATTCAATATGTAAAAATATATTTGAGATATGTAGATGATGTGTTCATGGTTTGGCGAGGTACTGAGGTGCAGTTTGAGGAATTCGTGGAGGGATTGAATAAGGAAAATAATATGAATATGAAGTTCACATGGAAGGTACATCCTCATGAGTTGGAATTTTTAGATGTATTGGTGACAATACAGGAGGGGAGTCTGAATACAAACGTATATAGAAAACAGACCTCCACGAATTCCCTTCTGCATTTCAGGAGCTCCCACCCTGAACACGTGAAAAAAGCGGTACCCCATGGACAATTTGCTAGAATAAGGCGAATAACAAGCAGGGAAGAAGACTTTGTTGAGCAGTCAAAAGAGCTCAAATGTAGATTTTTAGAGAGGTCTTACCCTGAGAAATTGATTGACCAAGCGTATAAAGATGTGCTTTCACGAAGTGAAGGAACAGGGGGCAAAGTAAGAAGCAAAAATCAGGTAGGGAATAGAGCAGTCTTCTCTTTCAAATACACGTCAATGGCCACAGTAGTTAAGAAAGCATTATTTAATAATTGGCATATTTTGGCCTCTGATAGTGACTTGGTAGACAAGACAAAAAAACCTCTACTAATAAGTTTTAGAAAAAGTACCACAATTAGGGACATTTTGGTAAAAAGTGCATATGAGGACAGGAGACAGGAAAATTGGCTCATAAAGTCCATCCCACAAGGGAACTACAGATGTGGACAATGTGTTACTTGTAAATATATGATAAAAACAAAATACATCAACATAGGGGGTATATCCCATGTAATAAAACATTTAATAACTTGCAAAACACAATTTGTAGTGTATGTTATTTTTTGCCCTTGTGGCAACTTTTATATAGGAAAAACCATTCGTCCTTTATGTATAAGGTTCAGGGAGCATAGGAAATCTATATATACAGGCATAGGATCGCCCAGGTTGATAGAGCATGTAAGGACGAATCACAATGGTAATGCTGACATACTAAGGTGTTCAGGCATAGAGTTAGTCACACCTCTAAATAATGGGGGGGACCGCCATAAGAAATTACTTCAAAGAGAAGCTATGTGGATTATTAGGACCAATGCAATGGGCCCGTTAGGCTTCAACGATAAAAATGATCTAGCGGTATTCCTATGAATATGGAGAAGTTGGTAGTCATGGGTAGTTTGGTAGCAATCTTTATTTGTAATATGATTCAGTAATTTTGTTTTTAAGATAAGTATATGTATACTCACACCGTTGCTGGGGAGACGACGCCCGGCGGAGCATAAATCACGTGAGCACGCCTGACGTCGTCAGTGTGAGCGGCCAGATGAAGCGCATGTAGGCGCGAAACGGCCGTCGCCGCTACGCCCAGACACTGAGCATGGTGCCCGCACTCTGTGACATGTGAGATGCCCTTTTTTCCAATAAAAGCGACTAAAGAAGCCCGGTGAGTGCCGCACTTTTTCTTATTCTCAAGTTTTGAAGTTACGCAGTCTATACCAGTGCAGAGCACCAAGAACGGGACGCACAGCGAGGAGTTCAGGAACTCAGGGTGCAGAGTCCATTTGTTTGCAGCACAGTGCCAGACTCCGTTATCATATCTTTTTGTGTTACAGACCCATTTACTTGAATGGGGTCCACAATCCGCATCCGACAGTCCGCAGCGCAAAAAATAGTGCATGCACCACTTTTTTGCTGTGCGGAGGCTTGGACAGAAAATCCACAGAAAATACTCCGTAGTGTTTCCGTGGGCTTCCGATCCGTGCCTCCATTTCCGTACCACACTGTATCTCCCAGATTGGGTCTGTATCCATTATAAGATGTGCACATGGCCGATTCCTGTATATTGCAGACCCGCTGCCGGGCAAGGCTGGGCAACGGCTGTGTGCATTAGGCCTAACGCTGACATTTCCTGCTTTTTGCAGTACACTTTTCAGGTTTGGCTTGTAGACTTGGTCTATATTCAGGAAAATTATCTAATTATGGGCTCTATTATATGGGCTTTACGGAACGTAAGTACTGATGATCAATCTTTAGGCTAGGTCATCAATATCAGATCAATGGTGCTTCATCCCATTATATAATGGATGGGAAATGTCCTGGAAGCTTAGTTGGTAGAATTGTAGAATGGAAGTACGGTCCACAGAGATAAATCACTTCTGGTCTGTGAGAAGAGGCTATACTCCATCTCCTGCTGGAAACTTTCTAAGGACACAACCACATTGAGTCCGGAGCACACAAGAAGTATGTCAGCCGCAACTCCCAGACCGACTAGACGTAGGACTGATTTACACAACCGTGTACCTGGACCAAATGGGGCTCCCTTGGCCTTTACTGAGTGCATTATAGTAACATACATAGTAACACAGTAACATAGTTTATAAGGCCGAAAAAAGACATCTGTCCATCCAGTTTGGCCTGCTATCCTGCAAATTGATCCAGAGGAGGGTAAAAAAAACAGTGAGGTAGAAGCCAATTTTCCCCAATTTAGGGAAAAAAATTCCGTCACGACTCCAATCAGGCAATCAGAATAACTCCCTGGATCAACGACCCCTCTCTAGTAGCTATAACCTGTAATATTGTTACCCTCCAGAAGTACATCCAGGCCCCTCTTGAACTCTTTTAATGAATTCACCATTACCTCCTCCTCTGACACAGAGTTCCATAGTCTCACTGCTCTTACTGTAAAGAATCCTCTTCTATGTTTGTGTACAAACCTTCTTTCCTCCAGACGCAGAGGATGTCCCCCCCTCATTCATGTTACAGTCAGTCTCTATATAGTCCTGGGTCTTATGTACTGTGCTCACATCATCATGTATAAAATAGAGACATGATCAAAAAAGAACTGACTGTATCATAAATTACTATGATACAGTTAGTTTGGGTTAGGTTAGCCACGGTTGGTCCGGGAGATGCAGCCTACAAACAGCCCATGTTTCCAATACCTAGCACTCGTGTGAACTAGCCCTTTCAATTAACTTCCTTTCACTGGAGCTCAATTAGCCTGCAGCACGGTCTACACAGTTAATGCAAGACCAAAGTGTAAGCCTCAGATATGGCCACACCAGAGACATAAAAAATAAAAGAGAATGGCTACAATACTAAAAATAACAAGCATGCAGAGAAGAATCTATCATGCCCTGCCCTCCAGAATTTTGGCTTTAAAAAAAAATTGCAAAGAAGGATTTTGCAACTTTTTGGGCTTTAGTTATATGTACTAAATATGCATTTTCACACCATGCACCCCAATTTTGAAAAGTGTGACTTGAAGCTGCACCAAAGTAAGGGCTCATGCACACGGCCATTGATCCCGCAGTTCCGTGCATTGGGGACCTCAATTTGCAGCCCTAATGCACGGGCAAAAATCTATGCGAATTCCGCAGATGGATCCAGACCCATTCCGTAGTGCTTCCATGGTGATCCATGCCTCCGTTCCACACAAGACCTCTCAGATTGCGCACCCATTCAAGTGAACGGGTCCGCATCCATGATGCGTGGTGCACACTAGAGATGAGCGAATCTTCAAAAATTTGCTTTGCCGAATAATCAACAAATTTATAGCAAGATTCGTTCTTAATACGAATTTATTCGGTCGAAGTTGCATCAAAAAATAATTGTTGTTCTGCGAACATTCCTGCACAAATAACGAATATACAGTCTAACCGTTGTTAAAAGTATGCTACTGAACTGAATACGTAAGCATTAGCGTACAAAGTACGTACAAATCCTTAGCGTACTATTGTCTCTCGATTGCGTCATACGCACAAGGCTAGGCCGCGGCGTACAGTCCTCAGAGGCAGTCCGTATGAGCTAGAAAAGTAAGGTGCTAGCTATCTGGCTAAGTGCATAATTTACCAAACACACCATACAATAAGTGCATAATAGGACATATTGCAGTGCCTGAAAAAGAATACACACAATGGGCTAAAGTGCTTTAATGTTGCTAAACCTGTAAAAACATTATTGCTAAAATACTTCAAAGACATAATAGGCTCAGATATACGTTTGAGTCTCTTTTCTTGGCTGCTTGGCATAAAACACTGGAACACAGTCCAAAATTCAATTGTAATCCACGTGAGGTAATTTTGTAATCCAAATAGATAACTTGTAATCCACCTGGATAAATATAAAATAGCGGCAAATAGAGAACCCTTTTTGCAAAGGGGGCTCCCAAATAACCTAAGAAGGGGGGAAAAAGGAAAGTAGGCGAGCTTAGGCGCAACTGGGAATTTTCTGCAGAATGGGGGGGGGGTCCTGACAAGCCATGTACATCTGGGTGACAGTCAAACAGGGGGCAAGAAAAACAAGATAAAAACAAGTGCCAACTAGCTCTCACCCGTCAGGTGCAGTTCATGCAGTCCAGACCATGAGGCATCCTTTAAGTCAGCCAGACAGAGACAGCCAAAGGGTTCCTCAGATGAGGGACTTGAAGTCCTCCTCGCTGCTACTGCTGCTAAACTAAATACAGAAGTAGCAGCGCTAGCGATCACAGGAGAATCGCGTGAGCGTAGAACAATATCACAAATAGAGTACGCATCTGATGATTTGTAAGCTAATGCTACGCATTGTACGCTAATGCTACGCATTGTACGCTAATGCATACGAATTCACCTAATTAGCGTACTTTTACTGCGAATGAAAGGAGTGAAAGAGGAGAAGTCGCGATTCATTAGCAATGCTATGCGAAAATAGTGATTGCTAGCGCTGCTACATCTGTAAGAGGACACTCCTGCCTCTTGTAGGCCAGGCTGGCTGTCGTTGTTGAGCTCCACTGCCCTCTTCTGCTTGAATTTGGACTTGACCGGGTGGTCACACTGGTGAGTGCTGCTGCCACTTGAGCCTTCACCTTTCTGGATCCTCCTGCCGGGACAGCAGGGGTAAGGATTTCTGGCTCCAGCGGTTAAGGCAAGGCTGCACCCAAGGAATCACCAGATCCCCGGGCTGCTGCTGATGCCACTTTCCATGGTAGCTGGTACTGGATCACCGTGGCTGGAAAGTGAAGGATGGTGTAGTCAGCTGACCCAAGTGAAAGGACTGTGGTGGTGGTGGCAATCCAGGGATCAGAGGCTCCGGCTGTGGCTGTGGTTTCTCTCTCAAATGGAGGGTGCCATGCTGTCTCTTGAAGGCAGCGCACGCTTCCTGCGGCTGTTGGATCATCCAGCCAGGTCTCGGCTGGCGATGCAGGTACCAGGGGCTTTGACAATAACGTTACCCCGATAGCAAAGAGGCCTTTCAGGAAAGCCATGGAGGTATATTCGACCTCATCCCCCAAGTATAGGGTATTAGGGTATGACGGGCTTGGGGCAGGTAAGGCTGTTTAACAGACCTGCGGCACACAAAGTACTCCTCTCCGTCCTCGTCGTCTGCGAGGAAGCCACTGCCTCTCTCCACCAAAAACCAAATTACAGTTCCTTTGCGCCTTTCCTTTCCTTTGCTCCTTGAACTGGAGAGGAGGACAGAGTAATGAGGGAGGAGTCTTCACTCCCTGGTTTTTCCCGCTTCTAAGGGGGGTGGCATATCTTCACTTTCCCGCTCTTGAGGGGGCATATCATCATTTTCCCGCTTCTGGGGGCCAGGGGGGGCAAGAAGAATGCGTACGTAGCATTAGCGTTCAAAATTTTAAGAATATTTAAGATTCGCATGAAGCGAATCTGAAAAAAATCCGGATTCACTTCGGAAATAAAGAGGATTCGTAACAAATATACGAAGCGGCGAATAGATTTACTCATCTCTAGTGCACACGGCCGGTGCCCACATATTGTGGACCAGCTGTTTGCGGGCCGCAATATGGCCACGACCGAGCAATGGCTTTGTGCATGAGCCCTAACACTGAGTGACATTTCATAGATTTGGCCCCAATTACAGCAACACAGACTGTTGAAAACTGACTTTAAAAATTCCCACATATTTCTTCTCTGCAGACTTATACAGTATTTAATAAATGAATCTAAAATACAATATGTGTAATGACAGTGCTGAGAAATTATTAGCCTCAAAGGACTTTTTATCGTAACAATTTATAAATGTGGTAGTCCAGCAGTGGCGTAGTGTGAACACAGGGTTGCCAGCAATTTCACTACAGATTACTTGCATATGTCAGAAGGTCATGAACTGCTTTGATTTCCTGCTGTGAAAGAGAACACTTCATATGGCATCTTCTCGTTGAATCACAAGTGTAAAACTGCAGAATGCCAAGTCTTGTTCTGTACACTGGGATGGGTATAACTCTGCTTACAGATGAATGCCAGCGGCGTTATGGGCAAGGGCATGCAGCCGCAGCCAAAGTCTCTTATTCTTTCACTGTCATTCTATATTGAGGATAAGGACGTCAATGTCAAATGAAGATAAAGTAGCTCTAATCACTGCTAGAAATGCAGGTAGTGATGAGTTCATTTTGCAGTACCCAAGACCAGGGAGGACACTTGTAAATTGTTCTGCCCATTTATGTTATGTCATTTTATGCTTTGTATACCGAGTATGGCAATGTATGGGAGTGACGGAGTTAACCAACTCTGGCAAGGCCCCTAGGGAAGCTGGGGTGTGGATCCTGGCTCTACTTTTTGCTCAGCCTAGAGAGTTCCAGCTTGGAGTTGGCTGGGTGAGAAAGCTGCTCCTTGTGTTCAATTCCTTACAGGATTGGACTATAGTCACAGAGAATCAACTTCTGTGGAGATTATTTACTGAAAGAAAGACCTCACCATTTCTACAGTGCAAAAGAAGGAAAGAGAGAAAGGATAAAGTAGTCACAGAAGCCGCATGGCCAAGCATAGGAGTCAGTCAGTAGGATATTTAGCTGTCTAAAGCTAACACTTTACTGTAGTGAGGAGAATACTGCTAAGACACCCTTCATACTTAGACAAAACCGGGAGAGTCATATCTTAAACTATCCACTGAAAGAAAGATCTCACCATTTCTACAGTGCAAAAGAAGGAAAGAGAGAAGGGATAAGAAAGTCACAGAAACCACAAGGCCAAGCATAGGAGTCAGTCAGTAGGATATTTAGCCGTCTAAAGCTAACACTTTATTGTAGTGAGGGGAACACTGCTAAGACACCCTTCATACTTAGACAAAACCTGGAGAGTTATATCTTAAACTGCCTGCCGCCGTGGCAAACTACAGCCATTATTGCAAAAGTAATAATACCAGCCATTGCTTTGGCAGAAAAAGACTGAAGACTGAAGCCAGAGATTAGCACAGCAGAGAGATAAGGCAAAGTATTTAAGTTCACCTGCCAGTTTACCCTTAGCCTGCTGCAGCCAAGAGAAAGATCAAGTATTGTTTGGATGACACAAGTTTACTGCAAGTTTATTCAAGTAAAAACCGTTGAACTTTACCAAGTCTGGACTCTACTTACTCCAACAACTACAACTCCTTTGTTCCTATGGAACCTAACCCTGGGGAGCGACAGTATCTAGGTAGGAGCAGAGTGACACAAACTATTAGGGCCACAACATAACACTTTGGCATTACTAAACCCTGGGACTCAATCGGCTCTGGGGGACAGCCTGCTGCAGTCATCCATAATTAGAAAAACATGGCTGCTTTCTTCCATAAACAGCGACACACCTGTCTTCAGGTTGCTTTAAGTACTGCTGCTTAGCCTAATTCACTTTAGTAGCACTGAGCTGCAATACTGGGCACAACCTATGCACAGGTCTCGCCCCATTTCTGGAATAAAGATGCCACGTGTTTCTAATACTGGATAACTATTTTAAAGAGGTCCTGTCCCCTCTCCTGACATGTCGGTTTTAGTAACTACTTGCATTCCCCATGGAGCATCTATTCTTATGACTCTATGATGATCCTTTATTATTCCAGCTAGAACTTATGAATTAGTTGAAAGCAGTCTGAAGGTCCAGATAAGTGTTACCAGTTGGGGGTGTATTCTTGCACGGTATGACACTGGCAGCACTGATTCGATAGTGTCAGACTGTGCAGAGACACGCTCCCACCTGGTTAGACCCATCTGGACCTTCGCTGCAAACTGCTGGCAATTTATTCATAACTTCTGGTAGGAATAATAAAGGAATGGCACTTCATAGTTTCATAAGAATAGATACTCCAGAATGATTATTACATGGGGGATGCAAGTAGTTACTAAAACAGACATCAGGAGAGGGGACAGGTCTTCTTGGTCAGGCCTGGATGCCTCAGGATACGTACCAACAGAAGCCTCTTCTGCAAAGCTCTGAACAAAATCTTTCTTATGTAGTGCCAACGTGTAGGAAAAGGAATACAAATATGACAATTCCTCTTTTAGAACCTAAGAAATGATACCCATGGGAAGTGAGAATCATCAATGCAAGTACATAGAAGCCATCAGAGATACCAAATGAGAAAGAACATGCTTTCTTCTATACAACCTACCTCAAACCACCCACTGTGATGCTATAGCTTCTGCTCTGTGTGTCCATAGTGCCCAGGGGCATGGAGAACATTGCCAGGTTACAAAGCACATAAAAATGTCACATAATGACTCAGCTCTGCAGGCCACCGAGACAGCAATAAATAAAATAGCACCAGGTTGAGGCTGCGAACACCGAAAGATCCACCCAGCCGCTCATCTCTTAAAACTTCATATCCACAAGGTTCACATCTAATAAAAAGCAAAATTAAAAACAACAAATAAATAAAAAAATACAGAAATAATAAATAAATAAACTAAACGACCTTACAAGTCACAATAGTAAAATATCACAGATCTTATTATCAGTATTAGTGATGAGCAAATTTAGGAAAAATTCAATTTGGCTGCTTCTCCAAATTTCACAAAGAAATTTGATTCGTAACTAGAGATGAGCGAACGTGCTCGTAACGAGCACTGTACCGCTCAGCTCCCCTGCGCTCGCATGGGCGCAGGCAGCCGCTTCCGTTGGGTGAGGAGGACGGAAGCAGCTGCCTGCACCATGCGAGCGCAGGGAGCCGAGCGGTACAGTGCTCGTTACGAGCACGTTTGCTCATCTCTATTCGTAACAAATTACTTCATCACAAATCTCATTCCTTTGTTTGTAGTGGGCACAATGATGGGAAATCGCGATTGCGCCAAACCCCGGTAATTGAACCCCTCAGACGCCGCGCTCAATGCAGATTGAGGCATCCAAGATAAAAATTAAGGCCTTTCAGGGGCTAATCTAGTCAAAAACAAAAAAACATACCTTTTCCATTTCATCGCGGAGAGGCCGTCGCAGCAATCTTGATTGAAGACACCCAGCAAAATCTTGCGCAGGGTGACATATAATGCCACCACGCTAGCGTGGTGATGTCATCAGTGATTTTGCGCGGTGTCTTCAATCAAGGTGGCCGCAACGGCATATACATGAGATGATGTGATGACATCATCATGCTGGCTGGGTGTGGAGGCCTTTCAGGCATTAATCAGGGTTAAAAAAAAAAAAAAAAAAACATACCCACCTTATCCATTTGCTTGCGGAGAGATTGTCGCGGCCACCTTCATTAACGAAATCGCTCAAAATCTCGGGCGGCGATGTGATGACGTCATCACTGACACACATCCATGTTGTGTCCATTTTTCACTGAAGATTGATAGGAGATTCTTTGGAAATTAATTTTCAGCTGAGCAACGTCAGTGAATTACAGATGACACATGGATAGTAAAAACGGACACATGGACGAACCACGGATCCTTCACGGACATCTTCATATATGAAACACGTACGCTTTTTTTCACGGACGTGACACTGACACGGAAATGTGAATGAGGTCTTACACAGGCAGATTATTGCTGATGTATGCAAAGCAAGGACACTTAAAGGGACACCGCTGGGGTATTTTTAAAAATGCTATATTCATGAACAGCATTTTTTCCTTTTTTCTTTTCCTTGTTCACTTCAGCAGTACTATGCTATTAAAATTTTCTACATGCTATACATTGATCTTTTGCATCTCAGAATAATTCATAAACTGTACACAAGGCACTTAGTATACTTTTTGATCAAAATTCACAATATATACTGTGAGGGGTTACACTCGGGATCGCCTTTGCTGGGTTCAAAGGACACTCGTCTGTATCATCCAATTCAGATCAAACACCGAGGTATAAGTTTTTAGCAGACTTGCAGCCAGGTTTAATGGTAAGGTTGCAGATAAAATAACAAAACAACAAAAGAAAACGTCGCCTGTCCGGCACTATACATATAACATCCCTGTCTACCTGCTGGAGGGCTTCTCCCTCTCAGCTCACAAAATAAGACTTTCAGCAACCTTTACTCACGTTTGGCTCACTCACTCACACAGACAGACAGACTTTCTGTGTCCCCAGGCAGAGAGAGACTGACTGACCTCCTGGTCTGTTAGGCCCCTTTCACACGAGCGAGTTTTCCGCACGGGTGTAATACGTGACGTGAACGCATAGCACCCGCACTGAATCCTGACCCATTCATTTCAATGGGTCTGTGTACATGAGCGTTTTTTTCACGCATCAGTTCTGCGTTTTGTGAAAAAACGCAGCATGTTCTATATTCTGCGTTTTTCACGCAGCCCTGGTCCCATAGAAGTGAATGGGGCTTCAGTGAAAAACGCATTGCATCCTGAAGCAAGTGCGGATGCAATGCGTTTTTCACTGATGGTTGATAAGAGATGTTGTTTGTAAACCTTCAGTTTTTTATCACGCGCGTGAAAAACGCATCAAAACGCATTGCACTCGCGTGGAAAAAACTGAACAACTGAACGCAATTGCAGACAAAACTTGCTTGCAAAATGGTGCGAGTTTTCCTGAACGCACCCTGAGCGCATCCGGACCTAATCCGTCACGCTCGTGTGAAAGAGGCCTTATATCCCCACCCTCTGTGCTGCTTCATTAATTATCTCACAGGTGAGAAGCTTTCACCTGCTACTTCACATAAGAGAGAAATCTTGGGGAAATATGCCTCCCTTCCACCACCAATCCTGCATTGGTATCACAATACATACAGTGGGGAAAAAAGTATTTAGTCAGCCACCAATTGTGCAAGTTCTCCCACTTAAAAAGATGAGGTTGGCCTGTAATTGACATCATAGGTAGACCTCAACTATGAGAGACAAAATGAGAAAACAAATCCAGAAAATCACATTGTCTGATTTTTAAAGAATGTATTTGCAAACTATGGTGGAAAATAAGTATTTGGTCAATAACAAAAGTCATCTCAATACTTTGTTATATATCCTTTGTGGCAATGACAGAGGTCAAACGTTTTCTGTAAGTCCTTACGAGGTTGGCACACACTGTTGCTGGTATGTTGGCCCATTCCTCCATGCAGATCTCCTCTAGAGCAGTGATGTTTTGGGGCTGTCGCTGGGCAACACAGACTTTCAACTCCCTCCAAAGGTTTTTCTAAAATTGGCTTCTACCTCACAGGGTTTTTTTTTGTCTTCCTCTGGATCAACTTGCAGGATAACAGGTCAAACTGGATGGACGGATGTCTTTTTTTGGCTTTGTGTACTATGAACTATGTTAATTATGTTTAATATATGCAAATGAGTCTCTAGGAGCAACGGGGGTGTTTCCATTTCACCTAGAGGCTCTTCTCTCTCTGCAGTTGCTGCGTCCTCTACACTATGATTGACAGGACCAGGTATAATGATGTTTTAACTGCCTGGCCCTGTCAAAGTGCAAAGGATGCAGCAGTTGTAGAGAGAGCGGAGCCTCTAAGAGTAATGGCGAGGCCCCCGTTGCTCCTAGAGGCTCATTTGCATATAATAAAACATAATTTTTCTCAGCAATGCGGGCACATATGAACATGGGACCAACACAGATGCCTTCAGCTGGCAAGCGCACATATAACAGGTCAGCCAGTGTCATAGGTACAAATCTGCTGACAGATGCCCTTTTTTTAGAGAAGCTGCTGTCCAAACAAAAAGGAAGCTTAAAATCCAGGACAGGAAGTAGAAAACATGTACTCTACTTCCTGTCCTGTCCTTTTAAATTCCCCCTTATTTGGACTTTTAACACATTAGACAAGTCTTTCTTAAAGGGGTATTCCCATTACATACAATGGGGGCAGATCGCTAGGATATGCCCCCTTTGTCTGATCGGTGTGGGTCCCATCTCTGGGACCTGCACCTACAAGGAGAACGGAGTGAGGAGAGCTGTGGCTGGAGGACCCTGGGTTTCCCGGGGTCCGTCCAACCACCAAGCACTGCTCCCTGCTGCTCCCATACAAGTGAATGGGAGCGCACAGCGCACGCGTGGCCCCTGCTCCCATTAATTTCTATGGGGCAGATGGAAATAGCCGAGCCAGTGCTCAGCTATTTTCACGGGCCCATTGAAATGAAAGGAGGGCGGCTGCGCATGCAGTGTGCTCTCCATTCATTTCCCCGCTCCGTTCTTGATGACAATGGGGGCATATCCTAGCGATATGCCCCCATTGTATCTGATGGTAAAACCCCTTTAACTCTCTCAATCAGACCATCCCTGTGGCCATAGAGTGCTAAAGATGATACCCAGGAAAACATCCACCCGTTTTGCTCTATACTGTATAAAAAAGACATGACAAAATACATAAAAATACAAAAAAAATTATCAAGACATTTTTGATGGAAGTATCCCTTTAAGCGAAAAAGGTCCTAGAGGCCTAATTGCCTGTATTCCCGGAAAGGCTACAAACCTTCTCAGTAGAAGACAAGTCGACTCTAAGTCTTGGAACGGGATGACCTTAGCCACTTCCTTTTAATAATCCATGTTTTTTTTTCTTATTAACGTGGGAAGGACAGATAGTATGTCATCCGCCCTGCTGAGCATGAAACAGACTTTAGAGGAGGCAGATCAGTCACACAGCAAGCAGAGGTTTGACAATCTCCTAACATAAACATAAGGACACGCTACTTGGCAATTAATAAAGCATTGATGTCAGGAAGCGGACCCAGATAAGACTGTGATATGATGTCATCAGCTACAAGAATGTCATTCCCTCATTGCTCCGCATGCAGTATACAAACACTTGAAAGAGAGCCCCCAACGACCCGGACGATAATGAGGACTGAGAGCTGCTTACGCTCCACATGATGGTGACAGTGGCGGCCAACACTCTCTGTGTTACTCCCAGCTATCTTGCTGTTTTGTTGTTGCAACGTGTCAGTGACAGAACATTACATCCTAGGTTCATGATCTGCTTATCTGAGCTCTCAGCGAGAAATGTAGTCTTTTTTTTTTTTTTTACGGAAAGTGTTATCTGATGGAAGTATTGTGAAATGCAGTCTCAAGACTTTGAAAGTGAGTACTGTATTGGTGTTTTGTGTATGTTTTTGTTACAGATGACCTATCCATGTTTGCATATATCGGTGGTACATATGAATATATGACGCTTTCTTACCTACTGTGGGCATTTTCTAAATACTCAGGTCTTCATCCACCAAAAAATATGGATTGGAAAGTTGATGAAAGACAGGGAGGTGAAGGGAGGAGGGGGATGCTGCTGCCCAGACGTTTTGCGGTCCCCAATGCACGGGTAACATCCGTGCAGTTTTTCGCAGACGGA
The DNA here is from genome assembly GCA_900303285.1 of Rhinella marina. Lineage (NCBI taxonomy): Eukaryota > Metazoa > Chordata > Amphibia > Anura > Bufonidae > Rhinella > Rhinella marina. The sequence continues at coordinate 155,083 of ONZH01027874.1, read as the reverse complement.
TGCAGACCCATTCAGCTTGAATTGGCCTGTGATCCGTCCACACCACAAAAAAACTGAACATGTTCAATTTTTTTTTTTGCAATGAAGTGGCACGGAGAGAAACTCCACAGAAGCACACCGTTCTGCAATGCACCTTCTGGATCCGTGATGCGGTGCACAAATGGCTGAGGCCCGTGTGTTGCGGACCCTTTGTTTGCGGGCCGCAATAAGTGCCTGGCTGGCACACGTTCGTGTGCATGAGCCCTTAAACAGTATAAGAAGAAGGAGCAACAAGTGGGAAAGATGTATTAGGCTCAAAGTACACAGCACAGGAGTGTCTGTTACTTTTATCGTGTTATTGATCCCTACTCTGCTGCTTAAAGGGGTTACCCTATGATTAATGTAAAAAAATGAAAATCAGACATCATATAGAACATAACAATCACTTTCTAACAAAGCCAGAACCAGGCCTGTACCTGACATGGGTCCAGAGATCTCCTCATTCATTGCCTGAATTGCTCTGAAAGATTTATTTCAAGACGGTAGCTCAGGGGGCGTGTCCTTAACCCCTATCCTGAGTATAGGAGATAAGTTGATATCATGGCGCAACCGCTTTAAGTTCAATTTATAACGAGTATGCAGTAAACTCCTAAGTCCCCCAGGTGGAGGCTGCAGGCAAAAAAGTTTATGTCTATTGATAAGAAGATTTGGGTAAAAAACTGAGTTCAAACCCTATAAAGCAAAGGTAGACAACCTCCGGCACTCCAGGTGTTGTGAAACTACAACTCCCAGCATGCACACTTGCTCTGCTTTTCTGATAACTCCCATAGAAATGAATGGAGCATGCTGGGAATTGTAGTTTGACAACAGCTGGAGTGCCGAAGGTTGCTGACACCTGCAGCAATGCAGCTGAGTCACATTATTATGACCACTTCCTACTTTCAACGTCAGCAGTCTGAAGCTCATGAAGGAAGTCAGGTGTTGTCAACTGGCTTGGTAAGGTCTGTGATAGGCTGTCTGAACTCACATACCTTGCTGCTGCTTTATCAGAGTTGCAAAAAGGGATAATTATTGGCTTCCAGACTAAGGGTGGCGGTATTACTGACACTGCGCAGTTTGTGAACTGTTCACTTGCTGCTGTGGTGAAAGTGTATCAAGAGTGGCCAATTGGCACCATTGTGAATAAGTGACATGGAAGCGCCATGTGCCTTTGATGTGGGAGGTGAACGTCATCTATGAAGGTGACAGAGGGAAGACCAACATACTACAGTGGAGCAGCTCACCACCAAAATGAACCAGAAGCTACCAGACGTGTGTCTATAAAAACAGCTCTGAGTAACTAGTGCTAATGGGACCCCGAAGCAGATGGATGGTCAGTGCACCTCTGCCAACTAAGTTGCATAGGCAGAAAAGGCTGCAATTTTCGCTGCAGTATTGTATTGGATTCTCCTCTGATTAGCAAAGGGTTGTCTTTTCCGATGCTTCATTGAACGGATGGGACGTTTGACCATTGCTGGAAGAACACAAGTCAGTGGTGTCAGCGTTATGGTCATGGCATTCTCATCCATGTGGAAGGCACTCTCAACCAATTTGGGTATGAATCTATCCTTGCAGATCATGTACACCTATGCATGCTGATTGTCCTCCCTGAGGCAGATGGGATCTTTCAGAAAGACAATATGACATGTCACGCGGCTAGAAATGTCCCACCTTGGTAGGAAGAGCATGACTAAGACTTCTAATTACTACCCAGGCCCCCTAATTCTCCAGACTTGAACCCAATTGAGCATCTGTAGGACCGCCTCGATCATCGTGTTCTCTCTATGGACCCTCCTCCAGCAGCTGTAGATGCACTGCAGTCATCATTAGTGTTGAGCAAAAAGTAAAACAAATTGACTTCGATCCGAATTTCAGGGAAAAAGAAAAAATCACAGAAAAAGAATATTAATGCACGAAAAATAGATGCAAACAATATATACTGTATAAACTAAGCCCTCATTCTGATATGATAAAGTCTGAGACTCTTAGCCAATATATTTTGATCAAAACAAATTTGTGCCCACCTACCCTGCGCCAAGGTGGTCTCAGGTCAGGCAGGTCCTACGCTAAACCTACCTATGCCGTTGGGAGGAGCGTGGACTCTGTACATATAGGTGTGTTGCTCCTAGTGACCTCTATGTGCATACAGCAACCAATGAGAGGAGGAGCAAACACACCTATATGTAGCACGTAATCAAGGCGCTCAATTTGATAGGAAGGGCAAAAGTGCACAAAAATGCTACTCAAGATAGATAGCCAAATTTCATTTTTGTAAACTTCGCTTATCTATAGTCATTAGTGTTGAGCGAATCGAACTCCATGAAGTGGAATTCGATACAAATTTCAGGGAAAATTCGATTTGCCACAAAGCCAAATTTCCTTTTTATCTTCGTAGTAACAAATCGATTTTCCCTCAATGGCGGTACAAAATTGAAAAAAAATCATACTTACCTCATCTGTTTGGCCGTTGCCATCTTGATTGAAGATCCTGCACAAACTCCCGTGCATGTTGATGTATGATGTCACCACGCCGGCCAACCTGATGACATCATCACATACCATGCAAGATTTTGCGCTGGATCTACAATCAAGATCAAATGGATAAGGGTAAGTATGATTTTATTAATTTTATTAACTTTTTTATTTTATTTTACACTGTATTATTGCTGCCAAATGCCACGATAAACTATGAATGTGGCATCTGAGGGGTACAATGATGGGGAGCGGCATTGCACCCACTACTTACAAAGAATTTAGCAAAATTCGACAAAGTAACATAGTAACATAGTTTATAAGTGTCACGAGTGGTCTTGCGTCTGGAATCAGACGTTCTGCGCGGCTTTCTAAGTGACAGGTTTGACAGGCTATTCCCTGTGGTTTGGGTGCTGTTCTCCACACCCCTTTCCCTCAGCTGTTGCCGCTGGGCAATTAGCTGTCTCCTACTTACCTCTTCCTCTCCCAGTATCCCTTGCGGTTTATATCTGCTACATACCTGTTGAGAGTGGTGTGGATCTCGGCTGAGATCCTGTTGCTGAGTTCTACTTAAAGTTAAGTGTTTTCCCTTCCTTTGGTTATTCCTGTTTGAGTCTCCTGTTCCTCCTTACGCTTGGAGGAACAGGTTACTCTCTTGTGTCATTAGACTGCAGGGAGTTCTAGGGTTTACTCAGATTAGGTTCCTGTGTATGAGCTTTCCTACAACCCGGGTTAGTTCATACTGGTAGCCAGCTAGGGCCTAGTCTTAGGGTCCCCTGCAGGAGGTGACCAGTTCCCTGGTTTTGTCTGTTCCAATCCCTCATACGCTCGGTGTGGCTTTTCCCCCCACACCCGAGCGTGACATTATAAACCGCCACTAACAAAAATTTATGTCATTTTTGTGCTGACATGGATGCTATTGCTACACTGGCTGAACGGCTGCAGGGACTCAGCTTGGAGGTGGCTGACATCCGCAACCAGATTCAGAGACCACAGGCTGGTGGTTCTGGGGTGCTGAGTGTCAGGCCTGTTTGGAGCCTAAGGTCCCCCTCCCGGATAGATTTTCTGGGGAATGTGATAATTTTGTTCTATTTAGGGAGGCGTGCAAATTGTATTTCAGACTGCGTCCACATTCTTCTGGTAATGAGGAACAGAAGGTTGGTGTGGTCATCTCGCTGCTTAAAGGGGATGCACAGTCATGGGCCTTTTCTCTACTGGCCAGATCGCTGTCTCTCCGGTCGGTAGATGAATTTTTTAAGACCCTAGGGATTATCTATGATGACCCGGATCGTATCTCCCTGGCGGAGACCCAGATACGTAACCTTTGTCAGGGTGAGCGGCCGGTTGAGACTTATTGCTCTGAGTTTCGGAGGTGGGCGACCAATACTGAATGGAACGATCCGGCTTTACGTAGCCAATTCTGTCAAGGTTTGTCTGAAAGGCTGAAGGACGCTTTGGCCTTTCAGGAAACCCCTGTGTCTTTGGAAGCCGCTATGTCTCTTGCTGTACGCATGGATAGGCGCCTGAGAGAGCGATCTAGGGGCCCCCGCTCTCAGGACGTACTATCACATAGTGTACTAGCTTCCTATGACACTTTGGGTGAATATTCCCCTAGGTTGATGTCTGGGGATGAACCTATGCAATTAGGGGGAGCCACTCCTGTAGCCACCCGCAATCATCTTGGTAATAAAAAGGGTGTGTGTTTTTTCTGTGGTCAGAGAGGACACTTTATCAATGTATGTCCATGCTTCCTATCTCTAAAGGAGAGAAAAGAAAAGGGGGCGTTGAATTCTCATCTCACTCTTGGTGGAGTGGGTAGGGAGACTGAAAATGTGCATTTGTCTTCATCCTGCAGTACCCGTTTTCTCCTGACTGCCGAGGTGGCGCTAGAATCAAAGGTTGTGAAAATTGAGGTGTTTATTGACAGCGGGGCAGGGGTGAACTTGATTGATGCTCAGTTTGTCCGTATGCATGGATTGTCACCAAGTTCTTTGGATAAGAGGATTTCTGTGTTTGCCATTGATTCTGCACCTCTCTCTCAGAAGTGTTTGTCTCAGATGGTGCATGATATCAAATTAAGAGTGGGTGAATTTCATCAGGAGCTTATTTCATGTTTTGTGTTGGAAGGTCTTCCTGCTCCTGTGGTTCTGGGTTTACCGTGGTTAAGCAAACATAATCCGTCCATTGACTGGCATACTAGACAAATTGTGGATTGGGGCGATTATTGTGTTGACAATTGCCTTAATACATCTTTTTCTGCTTTAACCACTAAGACTCTTCCTTCTTTTATATCAGATTTCTCTGATGTATTTTCTGAAGGTGGATGTCAGGATTTACCCCCTCACCGGGAATACGATTGTCCTATCAATCTTATCCCTGGAACAAGATTGCCTAAATCTAGGCTGTATAACCTTTCTGGACCTGAGAGAACGGCCATGAAGGAATATATTGCTGAGAGTTTGGCCAAAGGACATATTAGGCCTTCCAAATCTCCTGTGGCAGCAGGGTTCTTTTTTGTTAAAAAAAAGGACGGATCCCTTAGGCCATGTCTGGATTTCCGTGAACTCAATAGGATTACTGTCCGTGATCCGTACCCCCTTCCTTTGATTCCTGACTTGTTTAACCAGATTGTGGATGCCAAGGTGTTCTCCAAGTTGGACTTAAGGGGGGCATATAATCTGGTCAGGATCAAGGAAGGGGATGAATGGAAGACGGCCTTTAACACTCCTGAGGGCCACTTTGAGAAACCTGGTCATGCCTTTTGGGTTGACCAATGCTCCTGCTGTCTTCCAGCATTTTGTTAATGACATTTTTCATCATCTTGTGGGGAGGTTTGTAGTCGTGTATTTGGATGACATACTAATCTATTCTCCAGATATTGTGACACATCAGGATCACGTGAGGCAGGTGTTGCAAATTTTAAGAGATAACAAGTTGTATGCAAAATTAGAGAAATGTGCTTTTGCTGTACATGAGGTGCAATTCTTAGGATACCTGCTTTCATCTTCAGGTTTTCGTATGGATCCAGAGAAGGTCTGTGCTGTTCTGAACTGGGACCGACCTGAAAATCTGAAGGCTCTTATGCGATTTTTGGGGTTCACCAACTATTACCGAAAATTTATTAAGAACTATTCGACTATAGTTAAACCCTTAACTGACATGACTAAGAAAGGGACGGATGTCTCTGTGTGGTCTGATGCAGCATTGCAAGCCTTCTCTGCTGTAAAGGAGTGCTTTTCCTCTGCCCCTATATTGGTGCAGCCAGATGTGTCACAACCTTTCATTGTGGAGGTTGACGCATCCGATGTGGGGGTAGGAGCTGTGTTATCACAAGGCCCGTCACCTGGTAAATGGCGCCCATGTGCTTTTTTTTCGAAGAAACTCTCTGTGGCGGAGAGAAATTATGATGTGGGTAACCGAGAGTTACTGGCCATTAAGTTGGCTTTTGAGGAATGGCGTCATTGGTTGGAAGGGGCGATTCATCCAATCACGGTATTCACTGATCACAAAAATCTGGCTTACCTGGAGTCGGCTAGACGACTTAATCCGAGGCAGGCCAGATGGTCTTTGTTCTTCACCAGATTCAATTTCATTGTCACATACCGTCCTGGGGTTAAGAATGTGAAGGCGGATGCCTTGTCACGTAGTTTTCCCGGGGGTGGTGATTTTGAAGATCCTAGCCCTATACTGTCTGAAGGAGTGGTGATATCCGCTCTTTACCCTGATCTTGAGGCTAAAGTGCTTGAGGCCCAGGGAGATGCGCCGGAGTCTTGCCCTCCCGGGAAGTTGTTTGTTCCTTCTGATTTGCGTTATAAGGTTTTTGAGGAGCATCATTCTTCGGTGCTTGCGGGACACCCTGGGAGTAAATCCACTGTCGACCTCATCTCTCGTAGATTCTGGTGGCCAGGTCTGCGTAAGTGTGTTGAGGAATATGTGTCAGCCTGTAGTGTTTGCGCACGCTCTAAGGTGACACATACTCGTCCTTCTGGACCCCTACTTCCATTACCCATCCCGTCCAGACCATGGACTCACCTATCCATGGACTTCATCACTGATCTGCCTGAGTCGTCTGGTAAGACAGTTATTCTGGTGGTTGTAGATCGTTTTAGTAAAATGGCGCACTTTATTGCATTACCCGGACTCCCCAATGCTAAAACTCTTGCACAAGTGTTTGTTGACAATATTGTGAAACTTCATGGCATTCCCACTGACGTTGTCTCTGATCGTGGGACTCAGTTTGTGTCCAGATTCTGGAGGGCGTTCTGTACTCGGCTCGGGGTACAACTGTCTTTCTCTTCTGCCTTTCATCCCCAGACGAATGGACAGACTGAGCGTACCAATCAGAATCTGGAGACTTATTTGAGATGCTTTGTCTCTGAGAACCAGGAGGAGTGGTCCTCGTTTTTGTCTCTGGCTGAGTTTGCCATAAATAATCGCAGACAGGACTCCACTGGTAAGTCACCATTTTTTGGTGCATATGGCTTTCACCCGCAGTTTGGCACATTTTGTGGTTCTGATACTTCTGGTATTCCTGAGGAAGAACGTTTTTCGTCATCATTGTCTTCCATATGGCGAAAAATTCAAAGTAACTTGATGAATATGGGTAACAAGTACAAACGTGTGGCTGACAGGAGACGCATGAATGGTCCGGACCTAAATGTGGGTGATTCTGTGTGGCTGTCTACTAGGAACATTAAGTTGAAAGTTCCTTCATGGAAGTTGGGTCCAAGATTTATTGGCCCATATAAAATCACGGCCATTATTAATCCTGTAGCATTTCGTCTTGAACTTCCGCAGGCCCTGAAAATCCATAATGTGTTTCACAGATGTTTGTTGAAGAGGTATGTTGAACCTCTGGAGCCATCTCCCTTGCCACCCGCGCCTGTCTTGGTGGATGGTAATTTGGAATTTCAGATTGTCAAGATCATTGATTCTCGAGTTCTTCGTGGGACCCTTCAATATCTGGTTCATTGGAAGGGTTATGGTCCTGAGGAGAGGTCATGGGTACCGGCATCTGACGTGAATGCCAGTCGTTTGGTAAAAGCCTTTCACAGATGTCACCCTGATAAAGTTGGTCCTGGGTGCCCGGAGGTCACCCGTAAAAGGGGGGGTAATGTCACGAGTGGTCTTGCGTCTGGAATCAGACGTTCTGCGCGGCTTTCTAAGTGACAGGTTTGACAGGCTATTCCCTGTGGTTTGGGTGCTGTTCTCCACACCCCTTTCCCTCAGCTGTTGCCGCTGGGCAATTAGCTGTCTCCTACTTACCTCTTCCTCTCCCAGTATCCCTTGCGGTTTATATCTGCTACATACCTGTTGAGAGTGGTGTGGATCTCGGCTGAGATCCTGTTGCTGAGTTCTACTTAAAGTTAAGTGTTTTCCCTTCCTTTGGTTATTCCTGTTTGAGTCTCCTGTTCCTCCTTACGCTTGGAGGAACAGGTTACTCTCTTGTGTCATTAGACTGCAGGGAGTTCTAGGGTTTACTCAGATTAGGTTCCTGTGTATGAGCTTTCCTACCACCCGGGTTAGTTCATACTGGTAGCCAGCTAGGGCCTAGTCTTAGGGTCCCCTGCAGGAGGTGACCAGTTCCCTGGTTTTGTCTGTTCCCATCCCTCATACGCTCGGTGTGGCTTTTCCCCCCACACCCGAGCGTGACAATAAGGCCGAAAAAAAGACATCTGTCCATCCAGTTCGACCTGATTAATCAAATTTTTCAATACATCACTCAGTACATCATGGCTCCACATACCTGTGACCACCTACCAGGACCTTTTGAGTCACTCCCAGTCCGTCTTCCTGCTGCCTATGCTGCCCACGAAGTTTAGCTGGTGGTGATAATAATCTGACTCAACTGCGTATATTAAAAATCCTATCCACGCAGAAGTAGTTCCATTTACGTACGGTAGAGGTGAACTAATACCTTCAGACACAGAACGAGCTGGCTGCGATTTATAGCACACCCTACAAGGCATACAGAATATTCTTTCTTGGCCCCTGGTATAGAATTCAGCTGTGAATTTTCCTTCTATTCCCTCTAACTTTAACATGCCCTTTTTCCTTTCATGTTCTCTAATGTTTATGTTTCAGTTATAACCACAATTATTACAATTTTCTTGCAAAAATGCTGCATTTAATTTTTATTCCACAGTCCAATTTTTTCGCCTCACCCCAGAAAAGCAATACAATCCAGGGTTGTATTAAGTGGAGAGTATAACAAAACACCCCTTTCTCTTCAGTTCACTGGTAATGAGGTCTCCTCCAAAAAGGGGCAAAGAAAGACGGACTGAGTCCAATAAAGGGGCTTTAGAGTCCTGGCTGAATAGAGCCTCTGTGCCCAATTCATCTATTGAGTCTCAAATATATAGAAACCTTCTTCAAAACACATATTGTCAAGAAATAGAGTATAATTCTGTCTGCCTGAATATCCTGAGGCTCTGAAGACCACGGCAGCTACATATATGGGGCAATCACTGTATTGTGTGCACACTGTGGAAGCCAATATAGGCTCAGCTGGGGTTGACGTGATCACTGTCAAGACTCTGTAGGGATCAAGGCTGGCAAACCCATCTGTTCTAACTGTCCCTGGTTTGACCCAAACTTTGATCTTGTGTTCAGTTCTGATTTAGATAATTGTAAAGAAAAACTCAGGAAGCTGCCAGACATACAGGTCTTTTTATGCAGTTTTTGAAGACAAAATGAGATGTGGATCAAACACGAGAGAAAGTATTAAGGGCAGATACAACTTCTCCACATTTATTAATCCAGTCATGGTTTTGGCTTCATAAACTGCATCAAAAAACCTAAACATACGGCAGCACTCTTAGGAGGTGATATAATTGTTCTCCCAGTGGTCACCTTCCTGGCAGTCAGGACTGGCAGCACTTGTGAAGCCCACTGCTATCCACCACCAGCCCTGGTCTTCTATGAGGGTGAAGCTGGCCATAGCTATAAGCTGACCACTCACACCAGACTCTGCCAGTAGTCATTCTCATGACCATATTTTGGGCCCCGGTCCAATCCGCATTTTTTAAATATCGGACAATGACCCATTCATTTCTATGGATCTGCAATAAATGTGGACAGAACACGGATGTCATTCCCCAAATTATAGAACATATCCTATTGCCGTCTGTTTTCCGGACAAGAATAGACAGTTCTAATTTGGAAAATGCAGCATGCACACGGCTGGTGTCCGTATTACATAGAGTCATGTGCATGAGACCTTAAGGGGTTTTCCAGTATTTATATATTGACGGCCCATCCTCAGGATAGACCATCAATCAGGATAGACCATCAGGGGTCCAACACCTCTGCCAATCAGCCATACTGCAGTGGCACCAGAAGTAAGCACCGTAGACAGAGCTGGTTACTGCAGCACTGCTCCCATTCACTGTAATGGGAGCAATGCTGCAGTAACCAACTCCATCCTCTCAGGCTTGGACTGGCCCACAGGGGTAGCTTCTCAAAGTTGCTGCAGGAACCCCCATATTCAATCATCTGGTAGCATCTTGCTGCTGTGTGAGCAGGTAATATTTGAATGTATCCATAAAGTGGGTCCTCAAAATAAATTTTACTGGTGGGCCCTAGGCACCCCAGTCCGACACTGCATCCACTACACAATGGACGGAGCTGTGTGTTGGACGCCCACCATTCTGATATTGATGCCCTACCCTAAGGATAGGATCAAAATCCTGGACAACTCCTTTAAGGCTCCACTTTTCAGATGACTATCCTAACAACAAGGTTGCTTTGCCTTCCTCTGGATCAACGGTGCATTAAGATGATTGACCTACCTTGTCTTTTTGACAAATCTATTTTACTACTATGTAAATTGGCAGAATCCTAAGACATCAACAGAACAGGGGTCCCAAAGTCCCTTGTGCTGATCGAGTAGTGGAACGCATGAATGATCACCATTTACATCTTTGGAATTGGTGGATATGAGCTCTGTTCTTGGAAGTCCCACAGATAGTGATGTCAGGGAATTATTTTTTTATCCCTTACTTCAATTGATTGTCTCTGTCCAAATTAGATTTTGAGTGAGTGCGTCGACGCTAAGAACTCCAGACCACACAGGATGTTGCTGGTTTGAAATCCCAAACACTTCTCTTTATTTTCAGGAAGCACTGTCTCATTTTAATTCTCTGATTTAGGAGTGATTTAGGAGTGGTTATCAAATCACATGTATCTCCATACCATATTATAATTGGATGTCCAGAATATATAACCTTTTTTGGACATAGAGCATAAATTTATGAAATCACAAAACAGGATATATGTATACAATAAGTTTCTTTTGCATCTGCGCAGTCTTATTCAGGCGTTGGCTGACTAATATTCTCTTCGTCATTCAAAACAGGAACTAGGTGCTTCTGTCTGAAGGCCTATCTTGCGTAAGCTTTTCCAAGCTAAAACAATCTTGTTATGTTATCTGGGTAAAGTGATTGTTAAATGCATAACATAAGATGTAGCAGATGAGATGTAACAGATTTCCATGTTTTTTCTTATTGCTCACCTTCACAGTGAAAGGAGTGGTTGTCACTCCATTTCAACAGTGGATTCGTGGACCCTGTCTTTGTGATTTCTGAGGGTGGATTGACCCCAGGGATTACTCAGTTAAAACTCCTGTGGATGGGGATAAATGTTCATTAATCCTTGTAAGACAGCACTATTTCCTCTGTATTCTTTACATGTGGATGAGGAGCCCTGGGAGGTTTACATGTCCATTATGAAGAGAGATGTTCAATCTATGCTAGGTGTCCCCTGTACCTAGAGCGAGGACTGCTTCTATGGTACTAATAGTCCTTGGATCATACTCGCGCCAACGCCTAAAATTATTGGTACAACATGATAACTCAAAGTGTGTCTGTAATACTGCTATGTTCCTCTGCTGTAAAAAACAGATGAATGTATAATCAATTGGTTTTTCTATGCACTGAAATGAATTCCATGCAAAGACTGGATGAAAAGCCACCAGTTCTTGACAATTCAATTGCAGTAGGATGGATGAGAACTGCAGATTAGGAACACAACTTTCATGTGACAGATAATTGTCAGATACCAGAGCAAACCTGACAGATTATTTGGTTGCATTTTGCAAAAGATAGAACATCTGATAAACCAGTTAGAACCAAGCTTGTCCAGCAACAACGAAAGGACATGAGAGCATGAGATTGTATTATGCGGATATTGTCATGCTCGCCAGTCACTCCGTCGGTTTCTTTTCTGTGTATCTGATATATCTCCATTACATGTGACTATCGCTTTTCATGGTATTATGATGTGTACAGTAATAAATAATGAACTTGCATAAATGATGTACTTTAGTTCTGTAATATAAAGTAATCGGCACTGTAACGTATACTGTCCTAGAGCTTTGGGGTTGATGCCCTTTAGGAGCTGCAATAGTGGCTTGCTATTTAGGAGATTGGGTCAAGTTAAAATAGAAGCATATAACTGAACTGTTTCTCTCTGCTTTGTCTTCTGGTTCAGTCAAAATCCAAAATTTATCTTGGTTCTCTGTCAGAAACATGTTGGATGTTTGGACTTTCCAGAGTATAGAAGAGCATGGTATATACAATATAACATAACCCAATTTTACTGTCGAACCCTAGACAGCATCGGGATAAAGTTTCCTTGGCTCTACCAATAGAAATTATTCTGAGGGCCAACCTCTTTTATATGTAGGGCTTGTACATTTCCACTTTGAATAGGATATCTGGTTCTAGGTGGACATAGACCTCAAAGGACCCTTGTGCAAGAAAGTTATGTGGGCCCCTTTTATGAAATAGCTAGTTTGCTGAAAGCAAGATGTTCATAAGGCTCGTTCCTAGCAAGTGTTTTAATGGTATAATAACTTTTCTTCCATCATTTACAACCCTTAGACTCTAGGAAACATTGGTGCTTTCTTGATGAGATGGTTGTGGGCCCCCTTTCCTACCACAGCTCCTCAGGGTATAAATACGGTTGGTCCACTTTTGAGGTTATTAGTCCAAAAAACAGCTGTCTTCTGCTAGACCTTTGGGGTCCTCTTCCATTAAAGGCTTATTATTGTTTGTCCTTAAGTCCACCAGAGGATGCTCTGATACTCTAGTGGGTAAATCCAATGAAGCTTGGGCCCACTAGAGCATCTTTTGGTATTCTGGTGGACCAGTCCAACATCCAGGATAGAGTATATGGCCTCACCTAGGTAGATCTTTCATCTTACTGGAAGAAGAATCATTTGATAGCACCATATTAAGAGGAAATTATGTCAAAAAGAATTGGAGGCATCACTAAGAAGGCCAGAAGCCATCAAAGAAATGGAAAAGCCTTCTGTTACTACATGACAATCTCACATACTGTACGTGGTCCGAACTGATATATCTCACGGTCATATGTATGTGTACACAGCGATAGGATGACTAAAAAATGGCCAAGAATAGACAATGGAGGTTTTATTCGCTCCTTGTACATTATATAAAACTATAAATGCTTACATCTGAACTGACAAAGCACTGAGGTCCATAGATGCAGTGTGAACCTTTGGATGATCAGTCATGTGATAAAATTCTGAATGGACAATGGCGACTTTGCTAGGTCAATCATCTGGTATTTAGCTCAGTAGAAGATGCAAATATGGGGCATGATAAGACGAAGATAATGGTGTCCTTCAGTGCATGAATAAACACAGGAGCATGTGGTGCTTAGAAAGTATCGAACCTAGTATTAGAAATAAAAAATGTATAGAAGAGAGGTTATATACTGTAATACAGCTCTAGATGTGTAATATGACCTCCATATCGAAGAACAGACTAAGGATACATATACGTCCATCCAGTTCAGCATGTAATCCAGAGGAAAAATCCTCATGAGCTAGAAGCCAATTTTCCTGATTTTTAGGGAAAAAATCCTTCCCAACTCCTATCAACCAATCAGAATAACTCCCTGGATCGTCTCCCAGTATTCTAGTAACTATAACCTGTAATAACATTAAGGCAATATTTTAGCATTGCCCCTTACTGAGCATTTTCTCCACTAATGGCATACCTCCCAACCATTCTGGATCCGACAGGACAGTTGGTTGTCCCGTGGTCCCATGAGGGCTGTGGCGTATCCCATTTTGAACTGTATACGCGAGCTGAGGATGCAGATACAGTTGAATACAATAGTGAAGCAGGGAGCCGTCAACTCCCTGCTCCTCCATTCACCGGCCTGTGCGTTCCCCAACAGCAGGTGCAATGCAGTGATATCATCACACTTGATGAGCTGAGCAGGAGAGAGCACAAGCCAGGGGATGATGTACTCTTTTCACCAGGGGAACGGGGATAGGTGAGAATTACTTTTTTATTACTTAAACTATTCTCTATTGTGGGGTGCAATACTATTGTGAGGGGGGCATTAAGGGGGCAGCACTACTGTGAGGGGAGCACTAAGGGAGCATCACTACTGTGAAAGGGCGCTAGGGGAGTACTACCACAGTGTATGGACATAAACGGACCTGAGAGGGATTGGGCATGTATAGATAGGCAATAGGCATTGTGCAAAGTTAGATATTGTCCCTGCTTGGGCTGTAAAAAACTTGGTAAATATGACTAAGATCTCATGCACATGACCGTATTTTGGGTCCATGTATATGACTTTTTATCCTCACAGACCCATTAATTTCTTTGGGTCCACAAAAAAAAAGGTAAGCATACGAATGCCATCCGTGTGCCAGGGGTGCACCTAGCCTTTCTGCTGCCTGAGGCGAAAACTGAAACGGCGCCCCTCCCTCCCCAATGCCAATGTCTTAACCTAATACCTTCCCTTCAGCCCATGGTCCTTCAATAGCCCCTCTCTTTCCCCTACCTGGTGCTGCCTGAGGCGATCGCCTCACCTGGCCTCATTGGTGGTGCATCCCTGCCATGTGCTGTCCACATTTGTATGTGTGTCCCCACAAAACGGATACGGTCGTGTGCATAAAGCCCAGTGGTGATAGTAGGAGAATGAGGTAGGGAAAGTGTGACTAGGATACCTGATATACTTGATCTCCAGCTTCATGCCCCAAAGACAACCACCCTAATACTAGTGGTATCTTTCTTTTCTTGCAGACTGCCTCAATGTATTCTGCTAGGTATCTAACTGCGAATTGCATGACAGCCATTGGCTATCTGTCTGGATGCCATTTATTTCAATAGATGCACTTACATGTACTGTGGTAATCGCAGGACGCACTATCTGCTATAGAATAGACTACTTCTCCATACCACACAGTCTTGTGTTAGGTATGAGTAAAGAGTTAAAAAATGCAATTTGCACAGCAATTTTTTCATCATTTTTGGCTGTTTTTCTTTTCATTTCGGTAGTGCCATGCCATTGAAAATTAAATACAAAATATTTTCCTTCTGAAGTAGTCATTACAAATGATAAGACCTCCTACATGAATAGGTAATCCTTTTTCAGTTTACTGCTTCTGTGTGGGGAAGATGCTATCTGATGGATAATCTTCATTATAACAGTAGATGTAGAATTGATTGATAGACCTAGATAAGGCCCACAGAAGAGCAGTGCATTGATTAGTGTAACATGTGACACTGAAATTGAGTCACTACAGGGGGGCACCCTAGGTGCAGTGATGACCTGATTGAGAGAGTTAAAGGGGTTATCCCATGATTAATGTAAAAATCACCATATACTATAGTACACCATATACTACATGACAATCTCTTTCTGACAAAACTAGAACCAGCCCTGTACCTCACATGGATCCAGAGATCTCCAAATGTATTGCTCTGCTAGATTCATTGCCAACTAGCAGCTTGGCTATGTCTTGGTGGAGGGGACATGTGTTGTTACTGTCACAGTTTCTAACAGAAGATAAGGCTGAAGGAGGTTGAAGGAATGATCTGAGCATGTGCAACCACTTCAGTGAGGTGGACAGAAAAATGAGGAAGAGAACAAACAGCAGGTGGCGCTATACAGATGCATTTTATTGAATAGCTCACTGGCTATACTAAATTTTTAGCTATCATGCAATTACAAAAGTATTCAGATCCAGGGGCTGGTTAGAAAAATGTGTAACATTATTTTCTTGAGACAACCCCTTAAAGCAAAACTGTCTGCTGTGCTAAAGTCCACTAAAAAGGAAGTTACAGTTGGGATCGGAAATCGAATATGTGACGAGACTTCAAAAAGTTTCATATCCCAAAAACATTTATTTTTATAAAGCAAATTAGAATTTGATGGAAGTGTCCCTTTAAGTTGCCCACAGATGATATAAAAGCAGGGGTGCATCTAGCCTTTCTGCTGCCTGAGGCAAAAATTGAAATGACGTAAACCCCCCCACATTCACACACACCTTGCCAGATTCTCAACCTAACCACTTCCCTCCAGCCTTACTGTTAAAGGCATACTGGGAAAACATTACATATAGTGCTACAAAACATACTGGTTAATATAGCCATACAATTGAATATGCAGAGATGAACGCTTCCACAATGAAAACACTCATTGCCCGAGGCCTTTCCGCTGCCCCCCTCTTGCGTCTACCTGGTGCTGCCTGAGGCAATCACCTCACCTGGCCTCATTGGTGGTGCACCCCTGGATAAAAGGCATCCAAAATGTCTGATTTTGATTGATCATTACTGTAAAAATTAGGGCAAAAGTGTAATCAACCATTTTTATGTGATGTCTTTGAGAAGTCAACCTACACATTGAATTAAAAAAAAACTTAAATTTTAGAGTAAAAACCATCACTCTTGGTGTGACTGAGTACAAATGGATGTGGCGTAAATTTTTTCAGAAACTGAAGCAAAGAAAAGCAAGATGTGGTAATTACTCTGCCATCCAGGCATATAATGAACTAATGTAATCAATGGTGCCTGAAGGGAAGAGATTCTATGCCGGGTTGCATCAAGTCAAGTATATACCAGAACCCACCAAATAAATGAGTGAGAAGTAGATAATCCTATTACTGGAAATACATCATTTAGTCTGTGCAGATTCTCAGAGAAGAAGATAAATGGACCTGTGTGTACTTTAAGGCTAGTTACTGAGGGTGCCCAACATTCAGGCATCTGGTTCTACAGCAAGTGGCGCCAGAATGGGCTGCTAATGTGAGCCTGTAACCTATCAACATAGCAGGAGAAGCGTTACTTTTTCTTCAAGAAATTCTTAATCT
This sequence comes from Rhinella marina, assembly GCA_900303285.1. NCBI lineage: Eukaryota > Metazoa > Chordata > Amphibia > Anura > Bufonidae > Rhinella > Rhinella marina. The sequence goes on along the minus strand of ONZH01027874.1, from coordinate 138,456 downwards.
ATTAATTTAATAAAGTTGAGTAGTAAGCCTATGCATAATGATTGATTACAGGAGTGATCTGGTGGACGTTATAGAGTAATTTTATTAATGGACTACAAAGTGTGTGGCCCAAACAAAGTCAGGGTGCCTTGCAAGGGGATTCTGCATTTATATATTAACCAGAGTACAAAGCCATTGATTTTATTGTGATACTAGCAGAAGGAACCTGGCTTCGCATGGGTATATTTCATCTATTTCATTTAATGTTTGTGTGTGTCGTAGATATTGACAGTATCTCCCATAAGAAGTGACCTCTACAGTACCCTGCCCCCTTAACAGTGAACTCCACAGCACCCCATCCCCTTGACAGTGACCTCCACAGAGGCCCACCCCTTTGACAGTGACCTCAGCAGCACCCCGTCCCTTAACACTGACCTCCATAGCAGACCATCCCCTTAACTGTGACCTCCACCATTCCCTACCCCCTTAACAGAGACCTCCACTGTGCCTGCCCCTTTAACTGTGACCTCCACAGTACCCCGCTCCCTTAACAGTGACCTCCACAGCAGCTGCCCCTTTAACACTGGCCTCCACAGTGGCCGCCCCTTACTAGTGACCTCCACAGCACCCCGTCTCCTTAACAGTGATTTCCACAATAACCTGCCCCTTTAACAGTGACCTCCACAGTCCTAAGCCCCCTTAACAGTAAACTCCACAGCACCCACCGCTTTAACAGTAACCTCCACAGCGGTCGCCCCTTTATTTGTGACCTCCACAGTACCCTGTCTCGTTAACAATAATTTCCATAATAACCCACCCCCTTATACAGCTTTTCTCTTAGCATCTGACGACAATCATTCAATTGAATTCCTTTTCTTACGGGGCATTATTGTCTTTAATTGACAGTATATAAACCTCCACAGAATTAGTATACACTTCAGGTCATGTGAGTTACATCTGCCTCTACAACAACGTTGGCTAAGTATCGCAATCGAAATCATATTAACTGACACATAAGATGTCTTCTACTAAGAATGTCCTTTGTTGCCTATAGCAACCAATCAGACCTCATATTAATGACCTGTAGCATAATAGAAGCTGAGCTGTGATTGGTTGCTCTATGCAACCTGATAAATATCCAGGCTAACTACCACAACAGCCAACAGACAATGGCTCCTGTAGTTTGGCAGTTAGGTAACTAAGCATATTTTTGGCAAATAATTGGAATACCTCAATACCTCAAGTGAATACCTCAAAGTCCTTAGAAAAATCTCAGTGGCTCCTGGTGGTTCTGTGAAAAATAGACACCTCGATCTATGGTAGCAGTGAAACCTGGATTAATAGTCTAAACACATAAGAACTGTCAAAGAAGTTAAAGAAAAAATCAGTGGGCAGAGCTAATGACAGGAGACCACATCAAAATTGCACCAAAATTCGTGAATTAAGCCTATTGCTAATACAACACTTGGGGACGTTTGGTCTGAAAGTCACTGGTGGTCATCTCAGCATAATAGGAGGAGTTAATTAAAGGGATTGTCCACCTCTGGGGACCTTTTCTACAGACTCCCCAGTGTAGTTATACTTAACTGATCACTTGATGGGTCCAGGCTTCATGGATGTCCTACAAGCTCTACAGGTCCCTGATGGGTCCTGGCTCCATCATTGGCCTACTAGCTCTACAGTCATGGCCAAAAGTTTTGATAATGATACAAATATTAATTTTTACAAAGTCTACTGCTTCAGTTTTTATAATGGCAATTTGCATATACTCCAGAATGTTATAAAGAGTGATCAGCTTAACAGCAATTACTTGCAAAGTCAATATTTGCCTAGAAAATGAACTTTATCCCCCAAAACACATTTCAACATCATTGCAGCCCTGCCTTAAAAGGACCAGCTAACATTGTTTCAGTGATTGCTCCATTAACACAGGTGTGGGTGTTGATGAGGACAGGGCTGGAGATCAATCTGTCATGATTAAGTAAGAATGACACGACTGGACACTTTAAAAGGAGGCTGGTGCTTGGCATCATTGTTTCTCTTCTGTTAACCATGGTTATTTCTAAAGAAACATGTGCAGTCATCATTGCACTGCACAAAAATGGTCTAACAGGGAAGAGTATCGCAGCTAGAAAGATTGCACCTCAGTCAACAATCTATCGCATCATCAAGAACTTCAAGGAGAGAGGTTCCATTGTTGCCAAAAAGGCTCCAGGGCACCCAAGAAAGACCAGCAAGCGCCAGGACCGTCTCTTAAAAGTGTTTCAGCTGCGGGATCGGGCTACCAGCAGTGCAGAGCTTGCTCAGGAATGGCAGCAGGCAGGTGTGAGTGCATCTGCACGCACTGTGAGGCGGAGACTCTTGGAGCAGGGCCTGGTCTCAAGTAGGGCAGCAAAGAAGCCACTTCTCTCCAGAACAAACATCAAGGACAGACTGATATTCTGCAAAAGGTACAGGGAGTGGACTGCTGAGGACTGGGGTAAAGTCATTTTCTCTGATGAATCCCCTTTTCGATTGTTTGGGACATCTGGAAAACAGCTTATTCGGAGAAGACGAGGTGAGCGCTACCACCAGTCTTGTCTCATGCCAACTGTAAAGCATCCTGAAACCATTCATGTGTGGGGTTGCTTCTCAGCCAAGGGAATCGGCTCTTTCACAGTCTTGCCTAAAAACACAGCCATGAATAAAGAATGGTACCAGAATGCCCTCCGAGAGCAACTTCTCCCAACCGTCCAAGAGCAGTTTGGTGATCAACAATGCCTTTTCCAGCATGATGGAGCACCTTGCCATAAAGCAAAGGTGATAACTAAATGGCTCAGGGAACAAAACATAGAGATTTTGAGTCCATGGCCTGGAAACTCCCCAGATCTTAATCCCATTGAGAACTTGTGGTCAATCATCAAGAGACGGGTGGACAAACAAAAACCTACAAATTCTGACAAAATGCAAGCATTGATTGTGCAAGAATGGACTGCTATCAGTCAGGATTTGGTCCAGAAGTTGATTGAGAGCATGCCAGGGAGAATTGCAGAGATCCTGAAGAAGAAGGGTCAACACTGCAAATATTGACTTGCTGCATTAACTCATTCTAACTGTCAATATAAGCTTTTGTTACTCATAATATGATTGCAATTATATTTCTGTATGTGATAAAAACATCTGACAAACACACATAAAAACCAGAGGGCAGCAGATCATGTGAAACTTTTGGCCATGACTGTACAGATCCCAGGTCACCCAGTGTCAGCATCCATTTTCACAAAGGTTACGTTACCACTGCAGCTAATGGCTCGTCGCAGTGGTCACATGTCACCCATTTCACTGGGTCACGTAATGCATGGGTGACTTGTCACCGCTGTGGTGAGTGATTGGCTGCAGCAGACACTTGACCCTCATCAAACTGGATGTTGGAGACTAGGAACCTGCAGAGCTGGAGGGGCAACAATGGAGCTGGAACCTGATGGCGGGCATCAGATAAGTATAATTACCTCAGCGAGTCCGGCCATGCTGGGTAGTCTCAAGAAAAGGTGCCAAGGGGTGAACAACCCCTGGCCAGAAGCAGCACGTCACCTCTGAAGCCAGTTATTGGTTGCAATGGAGCGTGTGACCATGCCCATGCAGCTCTAGAATAAAACAAGCCAGGGACCAGAACATGGAGGAGGGGAGCAAGTTAGCATCAATCGTCTGTTTACGGAGGTATTCCTGGAGAACCTCTTTAAGCCTGGCATTACGCCAGTCTTAATAAAGAAATACGCTGACATACATTGCACCCAAATTATTAAGAGGCAGGCCTCTTAATAGTTTTGGTGCACCCCTAAGAGGTTCGTGCACCAGCAAATGGAGCTGGTGTAGATCTCTGACATGCTGAGTTTGTCCTTAAATGGAGAAACATTATGATGCAAAACTGAACTTTTGCCAAACATTGCTACTTTTACACACTAGAAAACTGTCATAGACATCTGATGCATTCCGCCTTTTGTGGCCATGTCTAGTGCAGCCCTCGAAGGACCGCAGATCCTCCATATATTTGAGGTTGTCACCTGAGATGATGAATACATGGTCCAAATCTTTTACGACGACTTTAAAAGATTTTTCACTTTTGCCGCATTGTGGAAAGCAATACAGGCAGCACTAACTACTGTATATGGCCACATCACAAGGTCCAGAGCACAAAAATCTCACAAGCAGAGGCAATGGTTCCATCGTAGCATCATGTGTACGTGATAAATGACACGCATGTATCCATATGACTGGTCTTGCAAAAAAACTGGCTGAAGCTTTTCAGAAATGATGGGGACAGTCCCTATAGAAACCTCAAACATACTCCACCACTGCCTCCCTCATGCAGTTCTCACTGCACTAAACCCTCTCTATTTCCCTTGTGACAGGCAATTTGTTTTTTGTTTGTTTTTGTTTTTTGGAACATCCCTCTGTGCTTATCATAGTATTGGGACTGTCCTGCCCCCCTTGTTACACCCCATTGGCTGTGTCCGGACACATCAGACAAGACAGCCTGGAGATCAGTATAAAGTCACTAGTCCTATTCACAGAACCATACAAAGCTCTGATCACACCAGGCACTGACGAGGATATGTAACTTTGTGGACATGTTTTTGTCACTTTTTGGCTTCTCTATGACCTGACAAGATACATGATACATGACGTCTGAGGACGACGCTGGGCTATCAGGTATGAAATACTATATTACACGCCTTCAATTCATTTAGTTAGTTAATTATTTATTTGTTTATTTATTTATTTTGATATTATTTATTTGAATATTCTTAGTTGAAAAAGTTGTTTTGAAATAAAAGAAAATCTATTTATATAAATATAATAATCTGAATAAATATAAATAATTATTATTTTAATAGAATTAGCATGATTACATTAATTTACACCATCAATGTCTGAGATGGGAATGCCCCTTTAATTGAAGATACCCTTTGGGTCTATACAATATTTTGATAATAAATGTCATTTTCTTTTCAAAGATGATAATCCTAAAAAGAGAAATACCCTTAAGGAAGTTTAGATATATAAGGAAATAGACACACAAAAAAAAAGGAATTTACACTATTGGGGTCATTTATGAAACTGGTGTAAAGTGGCTTAGTCGCCCATAGCAACCAATCAGATTGCACCTTTCATTTTCCAAAGGAGCTGTCAAAAATGAAAGAAGGAATCTGATTGGTTGCTATGGACAACTAAGCCAGTTCTACTTTACACCAGTTTGATAAATGACCCCATATATACGTAGCAGAACTGAGTATGTCATCCCATAAACCAGGGATGTCAAAACTACAACTCCCAGCATGCCCTGATAGCTCTAGACTGTCTGGGCAGGATGGTAGTTGTAGTTTTGCAACAGCTTGACAGCCACAGGTTTGCCTTAAAAGACTAACTTGAAGACTGAGATGAAAAAAGATAACACCTCAAGATAGCAAGATGAGGTGGTGCACACATGATAAACTCAGCTCTGCTACATGTTTCCCGTATATATAAAAATATAAAAAATAATGCCCTAGAACAACAGATAAGGGCTCATTCAGACGACCGTATGAATCGGTCCGCATCCGTTCCGCAACTTGAAGAAAGATCCTAGAACAAGTCTTATTCTTGTCCACAATCATGGACAAGAATAGTCATTTCTATCATAGTGCCAGCCATGTCCGGTCCGCAACATGCAGAACGCACTCCGCTGGTATCTGTTTTTTTAATATCCGGAATTTGCAGACTGCAAAACACTACGGTCGTCAGAATGATCCCTAACATTGTGTGATATTTTAAGTTTACAAACTAAGCTCTCCTATATCTGTGATTTTGAGTAATTTGCACAATGCAAATTTTCATTAGGGATTTGATGGTGTATCTACCTGTTCTGCATACATATGGCGGGAGATTGATAAAAACTGGTGTAAAGGAAAAACGGGCTTAGCTGCCCATAGCAATCAATCAGACTCCACCTTTTATTTCTCAAAGGAGCTCTGAAAAATGAAGGGTGGAATCTGATAGGTTGCTACGGGCAACTAAGCCAGTTTCACTTTACACCAGTTTTGATAAATCTCTCCCGTAAAGCTCGGCACAAGGTTTTATCGTTCTGGACTCTAGGTTGAATATTTTGGAGGATTTTTGGAGGATTTTGGATGATTCTGTATGACATTGACAGAAATTTTACTGCCATTCGTAAAGGACACATGGGGGGGAATTTATCAAAACTGGTGCAAAGGAAAAGTGGCTTAGATGCCCATAGCAACCAATCAGATTTCTCCTTTCATTTTTCAGAGCTCATTTGGAAAATGATAGGATCAATCTGATAGGTTGCTATGGGCAACTAAGCCAATTTTGCTTTGCACCCCCCCTCCCCCAGTTCTTTGTTTTAATTGATGGACATCGTAAGAATATGATAAATTCCAGAAGAACTCAAATTATATGGATTTGTGGAGATGAAAATTTGTTGTTCTTCTCTACTTGGTCAAAAGTAGTTTGTAGTAGGTGAGCATCTGACAGACATCTTTGGCACTGCTTACATAGCCATAAGATTGGTCAGATCAAAACCAACCTGTGTGACCCATGTTTCCCTGATAGAAGACATTGAGGAATCTGATGGCACACTTGTGCCTCCCTCTACTTTGCCTTCTGGTTGGTATAGTAGATATGGTTGTCATCAGAGGCCAGGAGGATGGAAGCTGAGCTATCAACCTGTCTAAAAGAAAATCTGTCTTTGTGGCCCATGGCAACCAATTGCGGCACAGCTTGCTTTTTTTTACAGTTCTGACAAATGAAAGCTGAGCTCTGACTGGTCGCTATGGATAATAAAGACTGTCTTATGGAGTCTTATGGAATGAGTAGCAGTTTACGAAGGAAATAACACCATCTTCTTGTCGACAAATCAGGGGGAGAGTTATCAAAACTGTTGTAAAGAAAAACTGGCTTCGTTGCCCATAGCAACTGATCAGATTCCATCTTTCATTTTGCAGAGGAGCTCTAAAAAATAAAAGGTGGAAACTGATTGGTTGCTAGGGGCAACTAAGCCAGTTTTACTTTACACCAGTTTTGATAAATCTACCCCTTAGTCACAACCAGTATATCAACTTGGCATTGTTTGGTAGCACCCACAATATTCCCTTCTTACTCTGCTCATTTCAAGTATTGGCAAATTTGCCTTCTTAGAGAAAGTGACGTTGTGGCCAGAGGTGTTAATGCAAAATCTGTAACAGGGCCATCCACCTACCAGGCACCATTTGTAACGCTGGTGCCCTCTATTGTGCTAGAGGGGCCTTTGGTTCCCTTTGGACCCACGGTCCAGGGTTTGGGGTGGGGTGGGGGGGCTACTATTTCTGCAACACCTATAATTAAACTTATTGCTTATAGCAACCAAAGTTAACTGGAGAAGTAGAGGTGGTCTCCGATTGGTTGCCATAGGCAACAATACCACTAGAAAATTCTACTTAACATGTGATGGCCATTTTGAATCATTTCTGAAAACGAGTACAACTGGACCTGTAATATAGCACCCAGGTCTATAGGTCCACACTGTACTAATGGATGCCTCTGGTTTCATATGGAGGAAACTTCTGACCAAGATCTATGATTTTCTTGTCCTAAACCCTCTGATCTCAGCCTTCAGTCAGAATATAAGTGTGGAGTGCATCCTCCAAGAAACCGAATCCCTGGACTGTAACAGATTACAGCCCTTGGCAGCCATGCCAAACATTGTCAATCCTATATGAATTTTCCCCCATATTGGAAAAAAACAAAAGGACATCCCGACATAAACCAAATGTATCTTATTTTTTTTTATTCTGCCTCCTTCAAATGCATCCTTTCTTTTTAATGGTGGCCGACAACCTAAGGTTCAGACATGTACTCACCCTTGGTCTTCAAAATAGTCAACATACACTTTACCTTTTCGATGATACAAAAACTGAGGTAAAAATAGAGGTTTTCAAGTATGGTGGAAAATCTATGACACCAGTTATCCTAAAACTAAGCTTTCTTTATCAAAATATAAAAGACTCCACAGGAGGTAGAGGTCATACACATCTACTGTATCCCACCACCGACCTGGCACTACCTATCACTGTTGAAGACCCTGTTCCTACCTCCTAAATCACAGACATTTTTCATTTGAACGTTGAATTTAAAGTCCTCCAAAGAATCCCTTGAACCAACGGGAGAAACCACTTGAGACATTGGAAATAATATGTATTGGTTTACCAGGGGTTGCCCTTTGGCATAGTGGGTACTTTGTCAGGGCAAGTGACAGTAAGGGGGTCAGATTCTGGAATTTCTTCTCCTTTTTGGAAAGGGTCCAAAAAAAATCACTTATGTAACATAAGACAATTGTGAACAGGGATTGAGCCACACAATTACTGAATTTAATGTTGAATCTACTTTTGAAAGGCATCAAATGAGGTTGGAGACTTGATATAAATTGGTACGAAGAGGTCCTTTTTAAGAAGAATTAAATGTACGGTAATTTTACCACAAAACTTTAATAACCCAAAGTCCGGGGACACCAAAGCATAAAAGGGACACAATAGCTGCTTTGTACTGCTGGGGAGAAGGATATGATTCATGGACAAGTGGAATGATCACTTGTGTGATGTGGACACTGTAAGATCCCACCGCCTGCAGCCATGAAAAGTTATGTGCTGCCGCTGCTGTCGGCTAAAGTATAGAACATCTAATTTACAAAGCTATAAATGATCCCAGCAAACAATTCTGCCTTTACTCGAAGAAAGCCAAAATAAACCCGTGCCCCATCTTTTTTTTAATCCTTCCATTCATGAACTGACGCTGGATTAGATATTTTTAATTGTAGATCTGCTATTTATAACCGGATTGAGAAGTAGTAAATACTGTTCCTAAAATGGTTGTAGTGAAGAAAAAGTATTATCGGACAAAGCCGTCTTTTTACTGTCTTTTACTAGAAAGGGAGAAATGTGAAGCCTGTAGTTGTCACAGAGCTGAACTTTATTATCATAGTTACATGGGTTGAACATTGGTCCATCAAGTCCAACCCTTCTCGGTCAATTATAGATTATGAATTGCTAGATTTATTCTAACCCTCAATGCAGTTTGATATTAGACGAGCATCTTGCTCTTTTGTAAATGCTGACGTAGTGTCTGCCATTGTTATCTCTTGGGTTAGGACTACTCTAACTGTAAAGAATCCTTTCCTGAATTGATATCTAAGGCTTCATTCACACGACCATATTTTGTTTCCGTGTCCGTTCCGTTTTTTTTTCCGCACCGTATGCGGAACCATTCATTTCAATGGGTCCGCAAAAAAACGGAAGGTACTCCGTGTGCATTCCGTTTCCGTATGTCCGCATTTCCGTTCCGCAAAAAAGATAGAACATGTCCTATTCTTGTCCGTTTTGCTGACAAGGATAGGCATTGTTACAATGGATCCGCAAAAAAAACGGAAACACGGATGCCATACGGAATGTCATCCTTTTTTTTGCGGACCGCAAAACACATACGGTCGTGTGAATGAAGCCTAAATCACATTTCCTCCACACTTAGGCCTCATTCAGACGACCGTATATTTGCGGGTCCGCATTATTGCGGACCCGCAAATATACGGGGACCGCCCGGCGTGTGTTCCGCAGCGCTCGGAACACACGCCATGCGGCCCCATTGAAAATGCCTATACTTGTCCGTGCGTACGGACAAGTATAGGACATGTTCTATCTTTTTATGCGGAGCTGCGGCACGGAGCTGTCTCCGTGCCGCGGCTGTGCTCTCCCATAGAGGTGAATGGGGCTGCATGTATTCCGCAATTTTGCAGAATACATACGGCCCCATTCATACGGTCGTGTGAATGGGGCCTTAGGGCTCATTCAGACGACCATATGATATCCGCAAAAATGCGGATCCGTTTTTTGCGGATTGCATACTGACCCATTCACTTCTATGGGCCTTTTTTTCCATTCCATGGCTCCGCAAAACAAATGAAACATGTCCTATACTTGTCCGTGAAAATCAGGACATAGCCCCATTGAAGTCTATGGGTCTGCAAAAAAACGGAATGCTATCATACGGCCGTCTGAATGAGCCCTGAATGAATGTGTCCTGGTCTTTAGGACAACCAAATCATGCGCCAGTTCTTTGTATTGACCACACATGTATTTAGAGATCAAAGGCATCTTTTTCCAAGCTGAACTGGCCCAATCTTTCAAGCCTCATTATGTCCTCCTATTTAATAATCTACTTGCATGTTTTTGAACCCTCTCCTGCTCTCCTACATCTTTTTTTAGAATGTGGAGCCTGAATTCAATATGTGGCCTTACAGGGGATAAAGGGCTAATACTACATTGTTTTTCTCTCTTTTAGCAGACCTTAAACTAAAGGGAACCTGTCATCAACTTTATGCTGACTTCACTGAGGGCATCATAAAATAGTGACAGACGCACTGATTTCAGCGGTGTGTCACTCATGAGCTAAAAGTTAGTGGTTGCTGAGAATCAGCATCATAATCATTGCAGCACAGGCCTTGAAAAGAGTCAAATCTACCTGAGAAGAGTCATGGTTATTCATAATATTCTGCTCTCTTTGCCCATCTGCTGATTATTGGGAGTTGTCTCCTGGACAGAACGGGAAAAATCCAGGTAGAAGCCTGTCAATCATGAGCAGGAGGGCAGAGAGAGCAGGAATTCATGAATAACCAGGACTCTTCTCAGGTGGCCATGACTCTTTTCCAGGCCCAGTCTGCAATGATTGTGATGTTGGTTCTCAGCAACCACTTACTTTTAACTTATAAATGACAGACCGCTGAAATCAACTCACCTGTCTCTACTTTATTCTGCCGTTAGTATGGGCAGCACAAAGTTGATGACAGGTTCCCTTTAAAGGGTTTCTGTCACCAGTTCTGGGCATATTAAACAGGATGACATTTGCAATATGCAAATGTCACCTGATGCCCAATCTGGTATTCATTTTTATATTGGTGCCCCCGTTTTTGATAAAAAAAAGCACTTTTATTTTATGCTAATTAGGCTTACTAGGTGCAAGGGGCGGTTACCCTGCACCTAGTAAGTGGCGTTTGCCCACCTCTTGTTACGCCTCCCTTGTCTTGATTGACAGGGCCAGGCAGCTTGCTCGATCTTCTGCCGGCCCTGTACTTGCTTCAAATCCCGCGCCTGCGCCGTGCGGAATAAAATCGGCGCAGGCGCAGTGAGTGGCGCTGGCCGCTGGGCTCCCAGCTACCTCGCTGTGTCTGCGCCGATGACGTCAGAGTACACCCGGCTGATGTCGGCTCTCTTCCAGGTGTACTCTGACGTCATCGGCGCAGGCCGATTTTATTCCGCAAGGCGCGGGATTTGAAGCAAGTACAAGGCCGGCAGAAGATCGAGCAAGCTGCCTGGCCCTGTCTATCAAGACAAGGGAGGCGTAACAAGAGGTGGGCAAACGCACTTACTAGGTGCAGGGTAACCGCCCCTTGCACCTAGTAAGCCTAATTAGCATAAAATAAAAGTGCTTTTTTTTATCAAAAACGGGGGCACCAATAAAAAAATGAATACCAGATTGGGCATCAGGTGACATTTGCACATTGCAAATGTCATCCTGTTTAATATGCCCAGATCTGGTGACAGAAACCCTTTAAAATCTTATTTGTTTTTGCAGATTCTGCATGACATTGAAAACTGATACCCAGTATACCTGTAACTAGAATAAGTCCTTCTCTTGTTCTGCTGTCTCTAGTTGTATCCTTCTCACACTTGACCACCTTGCTCGCGATTCTCATAACTTATAAGTTTTCTCAGCTCTGCTACATCTGACATTCACTTTCGTGTTCCAGCCAAATGCAGAGGAACCATAATTTAATTCAGAAATAGCATAGCTTCCTGTGCTACACTGTTTTCATAGCTCCCAGGCACCGCAATAGGAGCTACTGAAACAGCGAGCACTGACACATTCTGCTGTGTCCGGACTGTGTCTCATCTCACCTTAGGCCTCGTCCACATTTCCGTTTTTCATTGACGTGTGCTGTCTGCATTTTTCACTGACAGCACACGTTCCCATTCATTTAAATGTATCTGTTCACATTTCAGCATTTTTCTACTGAGCGTGGGTCAGTAAAAAAAATCACGGAGACATGCACTACTTTGATCCGTGATGCGGACCAAGCACACCCATTGAAGTCTATGAGTCCGTGATGTGTCCGTGATGCGTCTGTTTTTCACTGATGACTAATAGGAGATTCTTTGGAAATTATTTTTCAGCTGAGCAACGTCAGTGAATTACAGATGCCACACGGATGGTAAAAACGGACACACGGACCAACCGGATCCTTCACGGACAGCTTCATGGATGAAACACGTACGCTTTTTTTCACAGATGTGTCACTGACATGGAAGTGTGGACGAGGCCTTAGTAATGGCGAGATAACCCCTTTACATTTTTTTTTTTTTTTGCTAAGTTTCAAAATGGCAGCAGTATTAGTCTTTTTTACTGCTGCTACTCCTTAAGGTATTAACATTTACCTTGGAGGAATTGCTATTTAAAGGGGTTATACCATGACTAATGTAAAAAATGAAAATCAGATATCATATAGTACATGGCGACCTCTTTCTAACAAACCTAGAACCAGCCCTATACCTCACATGGATCCAGGGATCTCCTCTGCTAGATTTATATCAAGCTGACAGCTCAAGGGGAGTGTCTTTTCTGCTGCAGCTAAGGGGGCGTGTCTCAGCTCTCCCTATCACAGCTCAGGAGGCGTGTCCATGCTCTGCCTATCACAGCTCAGGAGGCAGTTGAAGGATGAAACTGAGTATGTGTGGCCATCTCAGTGAGCAGGACAAAGAAATAAGTAAAACAGCAGGTGGAGCTATACAAATACATTGTATTGAATAAATCAGTGGTTATGCTAATTTTTTAATTAAATACAAATGTATTCGGATCCAGGTGCTGGTTTGAAAGCTGTAGAATATTTTTTGTGGGACAACGCCTTTAAGTAGATAATTAAAGAAATACTGTAAGAAGAAATAGTACAGCATGGTGTGCCTAGTGTGAGGCATGAGGGGTGTTACCAGTGGCATACCTGTAATTGAGGCAGGCCACGTGACTGCTATGGGGCCTGGGGGAAGGAGGTGCCTGCATTGAACTTACTCATGTCTTCCCCATTTGAAAATACTGCATTTTCACACATCCGCCTCTAAGGGGAGCACAATGTAAAGAGATTATTACAGCTTCCATGGTAGTTGTATTAATTCCTAATCAGTGAGCTCCCCCTAGTGGTGGCTGAAGGCAGGTAGCTTTGTAATACAAGAGGAATAGGAGATTTATGTATTTTTGCCAGTTTTCTGGTGTAAATACATTGAGAAATATGGTGTTCAAAAGCACCTGTCGGATAAAATCGGTGAGGCCAAAGGAAACTTTTTTTATTACAGTTTTTTAATAAAATTTCTTCCACTTAAAAAAAAAAATGTAAATTTGTCAAAGCTTGTTCTGCATTGCCTGGGAACGCTTGACGCATGTACACTGGGAAGCTAGGTGCAGGGGGCCAATACTAAGTTTTGTTATGTGGCCCTAAAAGATCTGTATACACCCCTGGGTGGTACTTTACAAAAAAAAAAAACAACAAAGATTGTAGTCATGCACCGCCTCTACAGGCCCTGCACCAGGCATAACATAGGGCATTAGTTTATTCCTGGAGTGTTCTTTTTAGGCCTCTTTCACATGACAGTATTTTTTCGGGCTCCGACCGTGTGCTGTCCTCATCCGTATGTCCGTTCCGCAAAAAAAAAATAGAACATGTCCTATTCTTGTCCGTATTACGGACAAGAATAGTACTGTTCTATTTGGGGCCAGCTGTTCCGTTCCGCAAACTACGGAATGCACACGGATGCCATCCGTTTTTTTTGCGGATCCGCAATTTGCGGACCGCAAAACACAACGTTCGTGTGAAACTAGCCTAAATCAGTGATATTTTAGGTTGAGAATTTTGATTTTTGATCACACCAAAAGAAGTGCAAAGCAGTTTAGTTAATCCGGAGAACCCAGCATCTCTTCTTTTCAGGAACTGGTCAGCATTCAAGCTCACATTTAACCATTGATTGCATTTCTGACAAAACTGTTTGACGAATCAGAAGAATATTTATCGCTGGATTACCCCTTTAACCCTTTCATGACCTGGTGTTTTTTTTTTGTTTTCGTTTTTTACTCCCAGCCCTCCCAAAGCCATAACTTTTTTTATTTTTCTGTTCACATAGCTGTATGAGGGCTTGTTTTTTGCGGGACAAGTTGTACTTTCTAATGGCACTATTGACGGTTGCATACAATGTGGTGGGAAAAAATTATGAATGAGGTGAAATTGGAAAACAACAATTCCAGAACAGTTTTTTTGGGTTTTGTTCTTACGGTGTTCCCTATAACATTAAATTGTCCCATTACTTTCATTCTCCAGGTCAGTACGATACTGGCAATACCACATATGTATATTTTAAATTTTTTTATTAATTGCAATATACTGAAAAAAAAATAAAAACCTTGAAAAAATTTAGTCTCCATATTCTGACACCTATAACTTTTTTGCATTTAGATATGTAGAGCTATGTGAACAATCATTTGTTTCAGGGTGATCTGTACTTTTCAGTGATACCATTTTCGGTGTGTATGGCTTTTTGATCACTTTTTTTATTAAATTTTTTTTTGTGGGAGGAGAAGCGACTAAAAAACTACGAGTTGGCCATTTTGACTTTTTTCAACGTTTTCCATATGGGATAAAAAAAATTTATATTAATAGTACGGGCATTTTTGCACCCCGGGATACCTATAATGTGTATTTTATTTTTATTTTTAGGTTTGTTTTTTTGGCATTTTGAGGAAAGAGGAGTGATTTGAATTTTTATATATATATTTTTTAATTTATAAAAACATTTTTTACACCCATAGGGAACTATAACAAGCAATCATTGGATTGCTTATTCTCATAGGCTCCAATGCATTAGAGTTTGTGAGCATTTTGCTGTATTTCCGTGAAGCCCTTCTACAGTCAGGGGGCCCATAGAAATTACTAAGCAGCAGCCTCCTGTCACACAGAAGGACAGGGGCTGCTGCTAACACACTCCCGCTCCCCCGATCCCCGCAGGGCGGAGCCGAAGCACACCCGGGAGCGTGCACTTCCGAGTTTTCAACATTCAGATGCCATGGTCAGGATTGACCACAGCATCTGAGGGGTTAAATGCCTGTGATCGGCATTATCTCCGGTCGCGGACATTAGCTGTGGGTGCCTGATGTATGAAACATTTTTAAAGTCCCGACCGCCGAAGTATATAGCCGTATGGTGGTCGAGAAGGGGTTAAATAAGAGGCCACAGCACAAGAAATAAATAATCTTATTAGCAAGTCTATGTAATAATCTATGATACCCAAAAAAATCAAAATGACCCTCAGGATAAATAAATCTTAAGGTTTAAATTATGACAAAAGCAAAATTGTTTATGTACGTAGATAAGGCTAGTAATATACTGTAATTAGCGCTGCATAAGGCGTCATAAGGATAAAGAACAACTATGTACTATATAAACTTTCAGTGTCCTGCACCGGATGTCCTCAGGGACCTCAGCCTGGAATACAGAATTATTTCTACAGTGCGCCTAATTATATCCGTTACATAATTTGGAAATATTTTTCTGTTCTACGAAACCGGTCAAGACAAGCTGGCTGTGAACGGAGAACAACTGACAGAAGAAAGAGGGCCAGCAAGTAACACAATGTCCCCATTAACATAGAAGTCAAGTTTGGCTAAATGTTAAGGCTTAGTTCACACTTCAGTTATTCGGTCAGTCATTTCCATCAGTTATCATGAGGCCAAACCAGCAGAGAAGCCTTCAGAGATCAGGTATAATGGAAAGATTTCCTCCTGTTCTGTGTTTTTGACACACATCTGGTTTCACAATAACTGATGGAAATAACTGACCAAATAACTGGAGTGTGAACTAGACCTCACTCTTAGGCCTCTTTCACACGAACGTTTTGCAAATTGCGGATCTGCCAAAACAACGGATGGCATCCGTGTGCATTCCGTATTTTGCGGAACGGAACAGCCGGCCCCTAATAGAACAGTCCTATCCTTATCCATAATACGGACAAGAATAGGACATGCTCTATTTTTTTTTTGCGGGCCACGGAACGGAGGGGCCAGCTGTTCCGTTCCGCAAAATACGGAATGCACACGGATGCCATCGTTTTTTTTTGCGGACCACAAGACAAAACGTTCGTGTGAAAGTAGCCTTAGGCTCCATTTACACGTCCTGATTTTGTATCCGCATCCGTTTCCGTAATTTCGGTCAATTTTGCGGATAGGATGCGGATCCATTCATTTCAATGGGTCCTTAAAAAATGCGGACAGTACACCATGTGCTGTCCGCATCCGTGTGTCCGTTCCGACTGTCCGCATAAAGAAATCCTCCTGTCCTACTTCTATCCTGAATTTGCGGTCCGTAGCACAATGAAAGTCTATGGATCCGCAAGAATGAGCCTAATTATAGCCTTAGGCTCCATTCACACGTCCGTATTTGTGCACATCCTGGACGGATCCGTTGTTCCGCAAAAAACTCAGTTTTTCCAGCACATCCGTTCCATTTTTCCGTAAAAAACGGAAAGGATGTATCCATATGTCATCCGATTTTTTGCGGATCCAAAAAACGGAAGGATGAATAACATTTGTACCTTTTATTTTTTTTCTACCCTCCTGGAACAGAATCCGCAAATGCGGATGATATGCGGATGCCTTTCCGCAAGTCATCCGCATTTCTTGCGGATCCATAGACTTTCATTGTGCTACGGACCGCAAAATCGGGATAGAAGTAGGACAGGAGGATTTCTTTATGCAGACAGTTGGAACGGACACACGGATGCAGACACCACATGATGTACTGTCCGCATTTTTTCAGGACCCATTGAAATGAATGGATCCGCATCCTATCCGCAAATTGACCGAAATTACGGAAACGGATGCGGAAGGATGTGGATACAAAATCAGGACGTGTGAATGGAGCCTTATAGAGGTGAAGAAGAGCTATGTAGATATTTTACTCTTGTCTCCTTAAGAACCCAGACAATTTCCAATTTTCGTTCTTGCGTTTACATTTTTTTCCTCCCTGTCTTCCCAGACCCATAACTTTCCACAAAAAAAATAAGTCTTATTTTTTGAGGGACCAAAAATATATAGTTTTGGGAGGGGCAAATTGTACATTTTTATTCTTGCTTTTGTTATGGCATTCGCAGAAAAAATATTTTTATATTTTAATAACTCAGGCGTTTTTAGAAGGCAATGATGTTTTATTTTTTAATTGCTTATTTATATTTAGAAAATTGGAAAGGAGGATGATTTGAATTCCTAATATTTTTGTGTGTTTTTTTTCCAAAAGTATTCTAAATGTAACACCTGCACTAATGTTTTTTAGTAGAACAAGACTAAGATGAGTGGGTAAGATGGGTAAGCAGTAGGCAACTGCCTACAGTGGCAATTTGGGATGAGGAGGGGGTCACAATTGATGGATTTATGATGGATGACTGAACAGACAAGCTGCAAAAAGCAGCGGTAGCTACTATGAATACCTTGTAGAGTGATCAGCCCTGTACTGAGAATGCACACATGTGGAGGTCTAGAGGGTCGGGGGGGAAGTAAATGAAGGTGACCTTCCAGCTCACAAATGATATGCAAGTCCTTACCTACAGGGAATGAGGTAGTCTACGAAACAACCCTTGGGTCATTACTGGCTCAGTCTGCAGCAGAGTCTCAGGTGATCTCAGATGTTGTCACACATCACATCTCTAGCTCCAATGACGCAGAACTGTGAAGGGGTGAGAATCGTTCGTCATGTGTTATCTTGTTTGTAGCTCAGCATAAGCGGGTGGAAAGTTGATGATCGTTGGTCACTTCTTCCAGCCGCAAACCAAGTCAAGTGATCTTTTCTTCTCAGCTGGTCTGATTCTGTAGGCTATGTTGCACAATCTGTGATGTGGGTTGTTAATTGTCCAGTCTAACTCCTCTTGTATTAACTCGGGGGAAAAAGTTTGCTTTTTAATCTTGGGTTGGGTGGTGCCCAGTGAGAAACATTCTACTGATGCCCTCCTTATCATATATCGCCCAAAAAAATATGATCACATAGGGGTAATTTAGACGTTTTAGACGCCGGTCTTAATAACCCCTTTATCTGGCAATGATCTGCTGAAGTTATGAAGAGTTACAGGCCTCCACATACATTCGGCTCATCCAAAAACAGGTGTAGAAAATGATGAAGGTCCGTCTCCTTTCCCGCCATGCCCACTTTTTTAGACCTGGGAGAAGTGACAGACTGTGGAGCAAATAACCTTTGCACTGCAATCTGCACCAGAAATACACCTATATATAGGTGCATATTTCTGGATAATAAATGACCCCCATAGTATAAAATAAACTAAGCCATGTAAGGGCTCATTCAGACAGCCGTATGATGTCCACAAAAATACGGATCAGTTTTTTTGCCGACAGTTCAGCATGTCCGCAAAAAAATGGATTGCATTCTGTATTTTTGCAGACCCATAGACTTCAATGGGGCCATGTCCTGATTTTCACTGACAAGTATAGGACACGTTTCATTTGTTTTGTGGAGCCATAGAATAGAGGAAAAGGGCCCTATAGAAGTGAATGGGTCAGTATGTAATCCGCAAAAAAAATGCGCATTTTTTGTGGACAGCATACGGTCATCTGAATGAACCCTAAATGTATCTTGTGCAGTTGCTTTTCCAAAAATTTGGCACCAAGTGTGGCATTGGATGGAAGGCTCCTAGGCCACTAGACACCTAGTCCAGTGATGCTCCTTTTAGTAATGACAGGTAATAATAATATTTTTTATGTATATAGCGCCAGCATATTCTGCAGCGCTTTACAATCAGAGTCATAAATAACATAGTAACAGTCAAGTCCACAAATGAGGGCCCTGCTCGTAAGAGCTTACAATCTGTGAGGAGATAGGGGCAATGCTTGTTTTGGGCGGTGGTCTGGCCATCTTAACTCAATAGGGGAGTAGATATAAAGCTACATGAGTCCATCACCAGCCAGGGGCGTAGCTATAGGGGGTGCAGAGGTAGCAGTCGCTACTGAGCCCAGAAGCCTGAGGGGGCTCAAAGACCCTTGTGCCACATAAGAAGACACCAGTATTATAGAAAGTATATGCTGGTCAAGTTACACCTCTGGCTGGAGGGAAAGGGTTAGGTCAAAATTTGGCATGGGGGGTGTGCTCTTTAAATTCTTGCCTCAGGCAGCACGAAGGCTTTGTTCTTCCCTGCCCCTGGCCACAAAGCACTGAGGGAAGGGGGCGCCCAAGCTGAACTCTTGCACCAGGGCCCATGAGCTTTTAGCTACGCCCCTGTCACCAGCCCATATATGTAGTGCTTCTGAGTGCAAGGGGTGTGGATATTTGATGATGGATCAGGTTCTGAAGAATGATGCTGAAGGGTGGTGTGGGGGACAGTGAATGGAGAGGAGTTAGATTAGAAGATATGGAAGGCCAACCTAAAAAGAAGTACAAGGAGATGCAGAGCCAAAGTGTCCAGTCATTTTCCTTTGCTAAGAGAGCACTGGTGGGGTCTTGGACCTGCACCCAATGAAATCTTTAAAAAATCTCAACAATGTAAGAAGATAAAACCAAAGAACCAGTTTAGGAAATAATGGGTTTCACAATCGTAACATACTTTACAGTTATGGTAGAAAAAGGCACTGATGTGGATCCATGTGTGGCATATGTAGGACTGGTTCAAAATAAGCCAACCCCTAACATTGTGTTTGAGACTGTTTGTCACTGATTTTAACTGAAATCCATGGTCAGCATCATGGAGCAATCATGTGCACTTTAAAACGGGAAACAGCACGAAAACAAAGCTGGAGTCCCATCAGTTTGATGGCGGACCTCCACCGATCATAAAGTGATAGCATATCCAAGTGATACTCTCTCATTATTTTAGATGAAAATAACCCTTTAATTTCACGAAAAGTATATTTCCATGAAAAAGCTTGAAAGTTTGGCTACCTGTAGCCACCACTAGGGGGAGCTTATTATTTGGTGTTTTATTATGGTGTTCAATGGATATATTCAGGGGTGCACCTAGCCTTTCTGCTGCCTGAGGCGAAAACTGAAACGGTGCCTCCCCCCCATTGCCAATTTCATAACTTAACCCCTTTGCCACAATGAAAGTGCTCATTGCCCACGGCCCATCCGCTGCCCCTCTCTTGCCCCTACCTGGTGCTGCCTGAGACAACTGCCTCACCTCGCCTCATTGGTGGTGCGCCCCTGGATATATTATGCGCAATTTCTAAGCAATGCCTACACCAGGAATTTGGAACTCTATATAGAAAAAAGCAGCATATACCAATATAAATCTAAATTATAAATGGAATCTGAACAGAATTTAGGAATAATTAAAAGAAAACAAAATGGTTTAATATTCACATTTTCCGAGTCATAAAGATTACACTGGCCAATACTGAAAAATAGATATTTTTCTGATACTTCCTTTTTTCAAAACTGCATCGAATTGCATATCAGCCACCCTGAACAACTGCACCCCTCATAATAGGCATCATGATCACTTATTTTCGGACCTACACCCATGTTTTGTCTGTTCATAACTTTCCAGGAACAAAGAACAGCCTACTAACTGCGATTCGTTATAGCGCCTAAATCTGATTTACACTTGGTGATAAAGTGGCACCACCTTAGGGCATGTTTGGCTGATGCTTTAACTCTAACTTCTATTGAATGCTCTTCTTGTCCTGTTGTTCAGAAAGGCTCATTCAGATGGTGTCTTCCTGGCTGATCACCATAGGTCATCAAAGCCTGGATTCATACTAGTGATTCATACATTCACCACATGAGAAAAGCCTCAGGAGATACAGGGCCCTCATGACCTTGGACAATAAAACAATGAGAATGCAAGGACAAAAGTTTACTTGTACGCTGTTTATCAAAAACAATTCATGACCGGTAGAAAAGGGAACTGCGTGGTTCATGTGATTAAGACTGGTTTAGCTTAGACCAAAACTGGGCCAAGGATAGAGGCAATTACCAGGCTATGAAAGCTCATAAGACCACTCATTCCTGATAACTGCACCATGTAAATGTTCTACTGGTCAACCAGTGAACAAGCTCATTCATCACATCACATCGCATATTTTATGCCGCATTCATCACATCACATCGCATATTTTATGCCGCACTTAAAGAGGACCACCATTTTTTATTTTTTGGAAAAACTTACGGGGAGATTCATCAAAACAAAACTGGTGTAAAGTAGAACTGGCTTAGTTGTCCCTAGCAACCAATCAGATCCCACCTTTCATTTTTTAGACCTCCTTTGGAAAACAAAAGGTGGAATCTGATTGGTTGCTAGGGACAACTAATCCTGTTTTCCTTTATACCAGTTTTGATAAATCTCCCCCTTAATACCTATTTTTGATGTCCATGGTGTGGGCATGGAAGGGGATGGGCCTGCAGGCCCGTCTCATTTCCTATTTTCTAGCCTGGTTTAGGCCTTTTTTCGGTGTCTTACATTTAGAAGTGGCGGTGGATCCGCCAAAGTTATGTAGAGGCCGGTGTCTGTACATAACTCTGGTGGATCGGGGATAGGGGATAGGATGTTCTTGTGATATTGTGATATGCCATGTTCAGTAGTGACCAAAGCAGGTATGGAATTGACAGATGGAGCATCCATTGGTTCCCAAGTGATGCACCTAACAGATTGCTTGTGATACACTTTGGAGAAGTAAGGGGATAAATACTTAATAAGTAACAATATAAGAACAGACTATATGGAAGACTATACGGACAGACTATATGGACCTTCTGGTCTTTTTCTGCTCTCAGTCTTCTACATTTCTATGAAGCTATCAGAGAACGTCTGACAGATTTATCAGTGAATGGCATTTGGCAGCTTGTTATGTAGTGAAATACATCCTGTCTGCAGAACAAAACTCGTTCAGAATTTGTACTTAAAAAATTACAAAAATACACGAAATAGAATAAAATATTTACGTCCTGTTCCAGCGCTGAGGGTCCCATACCCACTGCTTCCAGCCCCCTGTGGACTGGAAGCATGAAGTCCCGCCCGTGGTCATGTCCATACCTACAGGTGTACACTGACCTCAACGGCGACGTGTCCCCAAGTAGCACATGACCTCTGAGCCACCATGATCTTGTGCCATCACTTGGGCTACTGACCCTAGCAGAAAGGGACCCTTGGCATTGGAAAGCGATGGCAATGATTAGGCGAAGGTCTTTTTTCCTCTATTTTTAGGGTTGTACAACCCCTTTAATGGGCTAAATAAATGTTTTCAGTAACTAATGGGATTATTCTTATTCTCTCCATTCTCTATAGGTTATTAATGTAAAAGAGGTATCAACTGAATCTTCAAGACCCTTCTGATATTACCTATATCCACTATGCCTCCCGGTACCTCTGCCATTTGGATCCTATGCCTACTTGTGGGTGTTTCCAGTCAATATTCACCAACTCCGCTGTCTCTTGAGGAGATTTCTGAACTGTCACAGACATTAGACCAGGAGCAGGCTGGCCACATTGTGCAGCTGGATACAAACCTACAGAACGATAGTGGCAATGACTCCAAAGAAAACTATGGGAGAATGCCACCGCGCCAACCACCTCCTTGTCTATCCCGCTTCAAAATCAAGCACGCCTTTAAATATGTCACCACAATACTGTCCTGCATTATCTTTCTGGTGGGGATCGTAGGAAATTCCACACTTTTAAGGATTATATACAAAAACAAGTGCATGAGGAATGGACCCAACGTTCTCATCGCCAGCCTGGCACTGGGCGACCTGTTCTACATCCTTATTGCTATTCCCATCAATATTTATAAGGTTTGTTCATACGATTTCCAGTGAATCATTGGTATTTTTAAATTAGTACTTAGGGTATATCGGGTTACTCAAGAAATACATTTCATATTTATGCCTATTAGACGTTGAAAAGTGGAAAAGAAAGAAAACATTTTTTTTTACAATATTTAAAAAATTAATTTTCTGAGGAAAAATGTCCACTGGGCAGCAACCCCCCCCATTGATCAAACCCAGCAAAGTGAAGCTGACCAGTGCCTGGCTTTAAAAAAAAAACTTTTTGTTTTTATAGCCGTAACTGGAAATTTTATGCCGGCCTCATCAGTTTCCAAAGTGAACAGTGTGGTCGGGCTTAAAGGGGTATTCCCATCTCACCAATGTAGTTTGTATAATTAGATATAGCCATACCAATATTATTACTAATAGAATGTATTTATATAAAATGTACCATTTAGAAGATTTGCCTATTTGTATATCCATTGTCCCACACACATCAGTCAGGCCATTGCCCCTGGTTACGGCCATCGCGGCCATGTAGTAGTGGTGGCCGGCTTGCTCTTGTTCAAACCCGCTCTGAGGTAACTGCTGTATTGTGAATGCACATTACATGAGCATGCGAAGACACATTTTTGGGTTGTAGCATTTTTGACTGCGTTTCCAAAATGCAGAGAAATGGATCCTGTTCCAAGATCAATTCATCTCTATGGAGCAGGATCCGTTTATAAAGTCTGCGTTTTGGACGGATCCTGACCATTGCGTTTTGGACGGGTAGCGTCCAAAATGCAGATGTGAAAGTACCCTAAGATGTGTCTCCTCAGGCTCCTCCAATGTGCGTTCACAATACAGCAGTTACCTCAGAGCGGGTTTGAACAAGAGCAAGCCGGCCACCACTACTACATGGCCACGGTGGTCGTAACTAGGGGCAACAGCCTGACTGATGTGTGTGGGACAATGGATATACAAATAGGTAAATCTTCTAAACGGTACATTTTATATAAATACATTCTATTAGTAATAATATTGGTATGGCTATATCTAACTATACCAACTACATTTGTGAGATGGGAATACCCCTTTAAGTAATGATTGACATCTAGATTTCATTCTGGTGCACGGACTGCCGGAGAAGGCATGTCATTACAGGGCTCCTCCGGCAGTGCAGATCCTATCATGGTGTCATATTCGGCAACTTAAGCATAACTATAACTTACTTAAAATAATGACATAATACATATATGGATTAAAATGGCCGCGGTCTTTATTAAAAAGGGGCAACCATAAATATTAAAAAACTCCATCAATCATTAACTCCTTAAATTCCCATAAATATTAATTAAAGTCCATAAATGACAGATCCTAAGTCCACCCAGCAAAGCTGAGCGACTAACCCCGCCCCAGTTAACAAGACCGCGACAAAAACATTTACAAAGGGAGGGCGGGCAGGAACAATCTTCTCTCTTCAATCTTCAAGCGCTGGCAGCGCTCCCAATGGGTGAGTGCCTCTATAAATAGTCCACATTCCCGCTCAAAAATGACACTGGCCCAATCACCATCCTAGATAAAAATAGCCTTTTGCCAAGCAACCCCAAAGGGCCAATCAGCTGCGCTGTCCTGTCAGGTCACCGGCTTACCTGAATACCTGAGGAGGTAAAACATAGAGAAAGAAAAGGGGGGGGGGGGGGAGAAAAACCGTACCACAGAAAACTGTGCCCTCAATGACACCATGAGGGGCTAGTGCCAATTTCGTCACTGCCCCTATCAAGATCAGCTTAGCACATGTCAGTCTTGCTAAATCAAGGCCTATGTTTTCTTAGAAGCTCTGCAAATAGTGCTTTGCAATGAGGGAGCCTGCTGCTTTTTCATGCTGCCCTTGGTTATGGCAGCTCCATAAGGTCATCAATATCAGATCGGTGGGGGTCCCACACCCGGTACCAGGAGACGGCGCACGCAGTGTTCACATGCAGTCTCCCTTCTCTCTTCCTGTCCACTGCTGTATGTCTATGGGACACCAGGACAAGGGAGACAGAAAGTGTGCACTGTGTGCGCCGTCTCCCCGCACAGCTGATTGTCACGGGGGTCGTACCCCCGCGGATCTGATATTGATGGCCTGTCCTGAGGATAGGTCATCAATAGTAAAAAGCCTGGACCACCTCTTTAAAGATGACCTGTCACAGACATAACTGTGTTAGTAACTACTTGCATTCCCCATGTAATAACAATTTTTTAAGATATATTCTTATGTCTCTATGTTGTACAATTCCTCTGTTATTCCTACAGTCTGCAGCAAAGCTACATCTGTTTGTTACCAGTTAGGGATGTGTCCCTGCACAGTTGGACACTGGCAGCACTGAATAGTGTCAGACTGTGGAGGGACACACTCCCCAAATGGGTATCGCTCATCTGGACCTTTACTGCAAACTGCTAGCAAATTATTTGTAAACTTCTAGCAGGAATAATAAAGGAATAGCACAACATACAGTTATAAGAATAGATGCTCCAGAATTGGTATTACATGGGGGATGCAAGCGGTAATTAAAACAGACATGTCAGGAGAGGTCAGGTAAAGTAAAGTGAATATTTCCGTATCACTAAGACTTACTGTATGTTCCTCTGTGTACTTGCAGCTGCTGGCAGAGAACTGGCCCTTCGGGGTATATGTGTGCAAGCTGTTCCCCTTTATCCAGAAGGCATCTGTTGGGGTCACGGTGCTCAGCCTTTGTGCTCTCAGCATAGACAGGTAAAGGTCCAGACCGCTAATTCTCACAATCTAAGGTCTGATACATTCAACTGTTTCATCCGTGAAAATGTCCATGAAGGATCAGTGGTTGGTCTGTGTGTCCGGACCCGTGTGTCCCTGTGTCATCCGTAATTCACTAAAGTTGCTCGGCTGAAAATTAATTTCCTAAGAACCTCCTTTTAGTTTTCAGTGAAACATGGACGCAACACGGATTCTATACATATTATATCAGTGATTTTCACGTACCCATAGACTCCAATGGGCGTTCTTGGTACATATCACAGATTAAAGTAGTATATGTCCCCATGATTTTTTTTTACTGACCCCAAAAAATACTGAAATGTGAACAGACACATTTAAATCAATGGATACATGTGCTGTCCGCAGAAAATGCGAACAGCACATGTCGGTGAAAAACGGAAATGTGAACGAGGCCTCAGTGTTTGGTCAGTTATTTCCATCAGTGATTGTGAGCCAAAACCAGGTACAGGTCAAAAAGACAGAAAAAGTGCAGATCTTTCCATTATATCTTATCTTTGTGGAGGCTGCAATCCTGGTTTTTGCTCACAATCACTGATGGAAATCACTGTCCGGACACTGACGTGTGAAAGTACATGAAAGCCTCTTTAGAAGTTGGTTCGCCTCTTCATTACAACTAAGATCAATCATTGCCACATGCAGCACAATCTGACCATCTCATCATCAAGATTGCCGAGTTCTGAATTTTGTGTTAAAGAGGTTTTCTGTGTTTTAAAATTCTTTTGAAAAGTGTAAAAATTCAGTGAAATTTTTTTAATGATTCTTATGCCTGGTACCTCTCAAAGTGCAAGAAATGCCTGCTCAGCTAATTACAAAAATTAAATGTGTCATTTTAGTACATACTGATCCTAGCTTACAGCCTGTATGATACTCCAGAGCTGCATTTACAATTGCACGCTGCCATTGGAAACAGACAACATACCGTACTTGTGTCAGACATACCCCTGACAGCTTAGCTAGATTCTTATCATGCAGGAGAATTTCTTTCTCCACATCTAGTTACTGTACAAAGACTAAGTCGATGTCACATCTGGGCGCATGGCGTCGCTACACTCACCATGTCGGCGGGGCCGCCCCCCTCGGCGGCTGCTGTCTGATCCCCTACACAAGCGTCCGCTGCAATAATTCCATCAGCCGCTTCTCAGCACAGACTCTGCAGTAGCCTGTACTCTCGCCCCCTCTAGGGGCTGGCAGTCGGTACTGCAGCTCCTACACCTTCTGTGAAACTGTCATCAAAACTGCTTGTTCCTCGCCTCTGCTAACCTGCTGGTGATCCAGTCCTCGGCTTGAACCCTATACAGCTTCCAAGTGGCAACGCGACCTGCAAGTCTCCGGCCACACAAATCCAACCTGCCTTGCAGTGGGCTCTGGTGAAAACCCGAAGGCTTGTTAGATTCCGAACGCCAGTACTTTTTAGTACTACGGAAGCTGGCAAGACGAAGCTATATCCAGCCAGCAAGGATAGCGACAGTCAATTTTTTCTTAGAATGCAAATCATCATAACAGTCCGTGTTAATAGAAGAATGCTGGGAGATTTCAGCTCTGAATTCTGCAGAATCGTGAATGATAACTATGAATTAGTGTTCATAGGTGAACTTTAAACCTAAAAATAACCTCTGAATACAAGCAAAGCTGAATTTCCTTGTGCTTTGCGGTAGCGAATCCATTTAACCTGAAACAGTGTAAAAAAAAAAAGATACTTACCTGATCCATTTGCTTGAGTTGGGCAGGCCGTGCAAGATTTCGTGCCACACCTTCAAGCAAGATGGTGGTGCCCGGCCTGTTGCGAGCAAATGGATCAGGTAAGTATGTTTTGTTTTTTTAATTTTACACATGGCATCTGTGCGGTACAATGTCAGGGGTAAGATGGGGGGGAGCTATCAATGGACCCACTACTTACAAGGAAGTAATTTGTGACAAAGCCGATTTCTTTGCAAAATTTGGCAAAGCAGTCTACTGGAATTTTACAAAAGTTCGCTCTATTGATTGACCTATCCGACTCCCGACATCCCCACTGACCAGCTGTTTGAGGAAGCCAGAGTACTCACCAGGGCATAGGTGAGCGCCATGACCTCCTCACAGCTTACCAAGCATTGTATAGCGGCTGTGCTCGGTATTGCAGCTCAGCCCCATTCACTAGGTCATGTGACCGATAAACGTGAAGCCACATGGCCTAGAAAGAGGCCTAAGCACTCACGGAGCACCACGTCCCAGTCATACAGATGGGGATGGCGACTGTCGGACCCCAGCTGATCTCATACTGATGACCTATCCAGAGGATGGACCATCAATATCAACATCTTGAAAAATGCTCTTCCATCATTTCTGCTCCTTTTACAGATATCGCGCAGTGGCCTCCTGGAACAGAATTCAAGGCATTGGGATCCCAGTGTGGAAGGCCATAGAACTCACCCTGATCTGGGCAGTAGCCATCATTTTGGCAGTCCCAGAAGCCATTGCCTTTGACTTGGTCAAGTTGGAGTTTAAGGAGCAAACCATTCAAATCTGCATGCTGCCTCTGGAGCAGTCGTCAAGATTTATGACGGTAAGTAGCCCAGATGTTTCTTCCACAGAAATTTAGAAAGATGGCTTATACCGGATATCAATATGGGTATTCCAAGACTTAAAGGGTTTGTGCCAAGGTATAAGTAGTCCCATAGAGATGAAAGGAGTGGGGGGCGTCCTCTAAACAGCTACTCCATTTATCATGTGAGACATGTCCTCATGATCATTGAAGGTCCAGTGGTTGGACGCCCACCATTCAAACTCTTATCACCTATCTTCTAGATAGAGGATATATTTAAAACCTAGCACAACCCCTTGAGAGAGGTAAATTTTATTTCCTGTAAAAGTTCTACAACATTCTTATATACGTTGGGAGCAATTTATCTTAAAGGGGTTGTCTCAAGAAAAATATTTAGCGCCTGGATCTGAATACTTTTGTAACTGTGTGTAATTAATGCTCTTTTTATTTTCCTCCACAATTACTGTACGCAGCATGCATCATAATGAGCTGGCACGGCCATCATTATCACAGTTTTATAAATCTACAACATATCCCTCTGTGTTCTAGTTCTATCAAGAAGTGAAGGTCTGGTGGCTTTTCGGTTTCTACTTTTGCTTACCCTTGGCCTGCACTGGAGTCTTCTACACCTTGATGTCCTGTGAGATGTTAAGCATGAAGAACGGAATGAGGATTGCACTTAATGATCACATGAAACAGGTAAACCAAAGCATTGTGCTTCAAGGGGCGGGGCTTATTTAAAGGCAATGTTCTGATACAGATAGCTCTTTTTTTTTTGTTGTTTTTTTTTTTTTTTTTTTTTTTTAATTGAGGCTGGCAGGAAGATGAGGAACTTCTACCTAGATAGTTGCACACAGCCACACATGTAGTATTACATACAGGACAGTAAAATGAAGAGCTGTCCACACAATGCAAAATCCATCGGATTTTGTTGCAAATTCGTCCCCAAATTTTTTACCATTTGCAAGATGTGAAATCTGCACAAATGGTTGACAAAGCAAGTGAATGTCCGTGTGGAAAATGTCGGCGCCATGTAGATCTCATCAACTTAGTGGGTAGTGTATTATACTGCAGATATTCTGTACAAGACCCATGCAGAAAACCAGCCTTTAATACATACTGTCTGCATGTGGCATTAGGGGTCATTAGAAGGGCCAACAAAAACAATTAATGGTTTCCACTCTCTGAATGTGTAAAATGGAGGCTTAAAACTCAGTGGTCCTGCTGTGTAGCCTCTCTCCATTTTGGAGGGGTGAGTTTACCCACTTCCACAGCCCCCTTCAAAAGGAATGCATGAGCAGTTTTGAATGAACTGAATAGATATGAGATGAATAGATATGAAAGGGACAGATATGAGAGGGACAGATATGAGAGGGGTAGATATAAGATGGATAGAGATGAGGGTTAGATATGAGATTGATAGATCAGATGGACAGATGGATGGGGTATGAGAAGGATGGATATGAGAGGGATAGATACAGTGGGGAAAAAGGTATTTAGTCATCCACCAATTGTGCAGGTTCTCCCACTTAAAAAGATGAGGTCGGCCTGTAATTGACATCATAGGTAGACCTCAACTATGAGAGACAAAATGAGAAAACAAATCCAGAAAATCACATTGATTTTTAAATTATTTATTTGCAAATTATTGTGGAAAATAAGTATTTGGTCACCTACAAACAAGCAAGATTTCTGGCTCTCACAGACCTGTAACTTCTTCTTTAAGAGGCTCCTCTGTCCTCCACTCATTACCTGTAGTAATGGCACCTGTTTGAACTTGTTATCAGTATAAAAGACACCTGTCCACAACCTCAAACAGTCACACTCCAAACTCCACTATGGTGAAGACCAAAGAGCTGTCGAAGGACACCAGAAACAAAATTGTAGACCTGCACCAGGCTGGGAAGACTGAATCTACAATAGGCAAGCAGCTTGGTGTGAAGAAATCAACTGTGGGAGCAATAATTAGAAAATGGAAGACATACAAGACCACTGATAATCTCCCTCGATCAGGGGCTCCACGCAAGATCTCACCCCATGGGGTCAAAATGATCACAAGAACTGTGAGCAAAAATCCCAGAACCACACGGGGGACCTAGTGAATGACCTGCAGAAAGCTGGGACCAACGTAACAAAGGCTACCGTCAGTAACACACTACGCCGCCAGGGACTCAGATCCTGCAGTGCCAGATGTGTGCCCCTGCTTAAGCCAGTACATATCCGGGCCATTTGCTAGAGAGCATTTGGATGTTCCAGAAGAGTATTGGGAGAATGTCATATGGTCAGATGAAACCAAAGTAGAACTGTTTGGTAGAAACACAACTCGTCGTGTTTGGAGAAAAGTGAATGCTGAGTTGCATCCAAAGAACTGCTACTGTGAAGCATGGGGGTGGCAACATCATGCTTTGGGGCTTTTTTTCTGCAAAAGGACCAGAACGACTGATCCATGTACATGAAAGAATGAGTGGGGTCATGTATCGTGAGAATTTGAGTGCAAACCTCCTTCCATCACCAAGGGCATTGAAGATGAAACATGGCTGGGTCTTTCAGCATGACAATGATCCCAAGCACACCGCCAGGGCAACGAAGGAGTGCCTTCATAAGAAGCATTTCAAGGTCCTGGAGTGGCCTAGCCAGACTCCAGATCTCAACCCCATAGAAAACCTTTGGAGTGAGTTGAAAGTCTGTGTTGCCCAGCGACAGCCCCAAACCATCACTGCTCTAGAGGAGATCTGCATGGAGGAATGATCCAACATAGCAGCAACAGTGTGTGCCAACCTTGTGAAGACTTACAGAAAATGTTTGACCTCTGTCAACAAAGGATATATAACAAAGTATTGAGATGAACTTTTGTTATTGACCAAAAACTTATTTTCCACCATAATTTGCAAATAAATTATTTCAAAATCAGACAATGTGATTTTCTGGATTTGTTTTCTCATTTTTTCTCTCATAGTTGAGGTCTACCTATAATGTCAATTACAGGCCTCTCTCATCTTTTTAAGTGGGAGAACTTGTACAATTGGTGGCTGACTAAATACCGTACTTTTTTTTCCCCATTGTATGAGATGAGCAGCTGGATGGATATGAGATGGATATATATGAAAGGGATAGATATTAGAGGGATTGATATGAGATGGTCAGATATATGGATATGAGATGGATAGAGATAAGATGGATAGATATGAGATGGATAGATATGAGATGGACAGCTGGATGGATATGAGAGGGGCAGATATGAGATGGAAACATATGAGATGGATAGATACGAGAGGGTTAGGTATGAGATGGAAAGATGGATGGATATGAAATGGATAGATATGAGGGATATATATTAGATGGGAAGATATGAGATGGATAGATGGATAGATATGAGTGGGATAAATATGAGATGTATAGATACTTCATGGGTAGATTGATAGATATTAGATGGATATGAGATGGACACATGGGTTTGAGATGAATAGGCACATATGAGATAGATAATTTTTTATTATTTTTGTTTCAGAGGAGGGAAGTGGCTAAGACAGTGTTCTGTCTGGTGGTGATCTTTGCGCTGTGTTGGTTGCCTCTTCACGTTAGCAGCATACTGAAGAAAACAGTGTACGATGGAACTGATCCACATAGATGTGAGCTTCTCAGGTAAGATACCAGCTATTTCTATACAGACATAAAAGGTCGTATACTATACTGGCTACACACGAAAAACACAATATATCTTTCAAACTCATGGACCAGGGGTTCTTAGTGCATGTTGCCCTATTACTTGCCCCATCTTAGCTCATGGATGAACTTTGGCTCCAATCCATCCAATTATGAAACGAACATGAAACAATTATAACACCTCTTTGAGACGACCACCCAACATTGCATTGAAAAGTGGTCTTCTGGGGAGTAGTTTTCTTACAGAAAATGGTCAGTCTGCATCTGGTCTTTTGGAGAGGTTTCATTGTATGTTAAATATAGACACAAATATGAATAAAGTGAGCAAAACCTGACTCAGAACCAGAGTTTTTTTGCCAACATTTCCAAGCCATTTTTCACTATAATAATTAAGAAGGTAATAAAACTGTTTACCATTTATGTAGGTAGGACATAGGACTAAGTGCTCATGTTTTCACACTTCAAAAACATAGGGGTAGGTCAATCAACCTTCTCATAGCAGCGTGGTTACAACCGTATTGGAAAAGACGACTGCATTGGAAAACATGTTTTTCCCTGGTGTTAACCACTACTTGTGAATATACCCTAACACGGTCTCTGAAGGGGTCAAAGTCTGTTCTGCCACATATATTTCAAGACGTCAATTTTATAAATGGTTGGTATTGGGCCCTGTTATACATTTCACATTGAGGCCCAAGAGCTTCTGGTCAACACACTAGATAAAAACCAAAAGTAAAAACACATATATGGTCAAAGATAGAATTTGTACATATCCCCAGATTCTTGCACACATTGACCATGCTTCTCTGTTTTGCTTCATTCAGCTTTTTCTTGGTTGTGAATTACATCGGCATCAATATGGCCTCGCTGAATTCCTGCATAAACCCAGTGGCACTTTACTTTGTCAGCAGAAAATTCAAAAACTGTTTCCGGGTAAGAAGATTGTGTGATTACTGAAACAGCTACCCATTCACACCAGTGATTTCAATGCAGAATTTTAACATTTGAGATGAACTTGTGATTTACCTGAGAGGAAGATGCTAGGGTTGAAAATTGTCTCACAATAACACCACGATAAGACTACATGATTGCATTAAAGGGGTTATACCATGACTAATGTAATAAATGAAAATCAGACATCATATTGTACATGACAATCTCTTTCTAACAAAGCTAGAACCAGCCCTGTACCTCACATGGATCCAGAGATCTCCCCATTTATTGCTCTGCTAGATTTATATCGAGCTGAGAGCTCAAGGGGAGCGTCTTTTCTGCTGCAGCTCAGGGGGTGTGTCCATGGTCTACCTATCACAGCTCAGGGGGCGTGTCAGCTCTCCCTATCAGCTCAGGTTTTAGGATTTCCTTAGTATTAGCAGGTGATATAATTAGTGTCAGTTCATCAGGACTTACCACAGGTATTCATTCTGAGGGATAGTCTCAAATCTTGACCAGTAGGTGGGCCCTGAGGACTGGAGTTGAGGAATAGTGATTTAGATGATAGGGATCCCCTCTACTAGACATTCATTTGAATGGTCAGTATTCAATCCTACTGCAACCTCTCTCGCAATGGCTGGCGATAAAACCTGATTATCAGGAGTTTCTAAAGCCGAACATGCAGCAATCAGCTGATCTGATGGGCAAGCTTAATCAGGCTACCCCTTTAACAAATCCAGAAAAAAATTAGAAAAATTCTAAATAAATCTGTAAAACTTTATTTCAACTTTAACACACAAAATGCATATGGCCCATGTGTCTTTCATGGAACCTTTTCATGTTCTTATATACTGACCTCAGGTTTTTGTTTCTATAGTCTTGCCTTTGCTGTTGGTGCCACAGGCCAAATCTAGCCATCACACCTATGGATGAGAAAGGTTCAGGAGGAAAGTGGAAAGCCAATGGCCATGACCTGGTCCTGGATCGGAGCAGTTCTCGTCTTACAAACAAATACAGCTCTTCCTGAAGACAAAATAAGATCAATAATGGACATAGGTCCCCTTTTCTACCTTAGTGCTCAAAGGTTCTTCAAGCTCCAGTTCTCTGCATGTGAGGGTCCCATTTCCCCTGGACCAACACCTCGGACTGCACCCTTACAAAGACTGTAAGAGAACCCATACTTCATTGTGGTAACCAGCTGCCAAGCTTATATAAATCAGGCATAAGTCCCGAGGCATGGCATACAATTGGAACTGTCCACAGCGTATGGAAGCCATATTCAATGCCAGATTCTACCGTGGCGGGAATTGTAAACTGAAAAAAATAATGGGCTGAATATTGTGACCTAATCTTGTTTGGTGTGGGAGGTAACAGCTAGTCTACGCAAGTTTCCTTATCTACAGGAAAAGGGTAGTTTCGACAAATTTTCAATTTTTAGAGGGGCAATTTTTGTGCCTACTGCACCGTTAAATGAAGGTCGCTAGTATGGACTTTTTAACACTGCCATTTATACGTATTATGTAGTATTGTCTATCATTTCTCTAAACGAATGTGACTGGGTCACACAAATCACATTTCGTCTTTATGCATGTGATCCATACAGTTATTGGTATTTTTAACAGACTTTGTATACCTTTTGGGGGCATTTTACTCATTTTGGACTAGAAATAATTTATTCAGTTGGTCTTTTCAGCCATTTCTGAGTTACAGGGGTTAAAAATCAGTCTGTTTGTAAGCTGTCAGGTTCTGTTTTAGGGGTCACTTGTAGCTCCTATCTCTGAGGTTGATAAGAATTGAGCTACGCTGAGTTTTTATGAGGTCAGGTGATCAGAGATAAGACCTACACGAGCCCTCAGATGACAGGATTCAAAGAAACCAGAGACTGACAGCTTGCAAACAGACTGATTTATAAACCTGTACTCAGAAATGGTTGAAGACCTACTGAAAAAAATTGATTTTTAGCCCAAAACTAGTACAATATAAACATAAAAATGTGTCCCAAAGGTTTCTATAGCATTTAACAGGTTATTCCCAGTTGAGTAAATAACCCATAGCAACCAATCACCTTTAAGATGGTCTCCAACAGTCCCAGGAAATGAATGGGATGGGAGTGGGGCTTAAAGGGGTTTTCCAATCACAGACATTGGGGGCATATCGCTAGAATATGCCCCAATTGTCTCATAGGTGCGGACCCCACCTCTAGGACCTGGACCTACAACGAGAACGAAGTGGGGAAAGGTGGTGGAGGGCGCAATGCGTAGGCACAGCCGCCCTCCATTCGTTTCTATGGGGTCATTCCCATCACATGTATGGGGAGAGTACTTGGCGGTGGCTGGACCCCTAGAAACCCGTAGTCCTCCAGCCACCGCTCATAGCGATATGCCCCTGTTGTCTGTGATATCTCAAATTACCTTGGGAACTATGATTTCATTTTTCCACAGCAGTTTAAGAAATGGAAGATTGGCACCCATTGGGTGCTATGGGCCACAGGGCCTAAAGGATATTTTTGAAACTAAATTGCCCCTTAAATGTCTCCTGACATGTCTGACAAGTGTTTGTGTTCCCCATGTAATAAGAATTCTGGAGCATCTCTTTGCATAACTCCGCGTTGTTCTGTTCCTCTGTTATTCTTCCTGAAATTTTATGAATACAGACAACTGGGCGTTACCTTGTCAATGGGGTGTGCCCCTGCACACACTAGCACTCTGAGCTCTGAATGGACAGTGTCAAACAGTGTCAGACCATATAAGGACACCCCCTCCTGACTAGTAACTAGTAAAGCTTCCAACTGGTAACTGTTTATTCTTAAATTTCTAGGAGGAATAACAGAGGAACGGCAGAGTGAAGCACTCTAAGAAAAGGAGCTATAGAATTATTTCATGAATACTAAAATAGGCAAGTCAGGAGATCTCCAGTTGTGACAAGTTATTCCCTATGACATTCCCATATGATATGGGATAACAACTGGGTTGGCGGGAGTCACCCTACTTTTCAGGAACCCCCCAAAACAGTGCTCAGGAAATTGCAGAGTGCTGTACTCGGCAATCTCCGGAACTCCTGTATTGATGAATGGAGAGGCAGTGCGCATGCCTGTCTTACCGCTACATTCATTTGGGGGGCCTCAAGGGGTACGGAGCCCCCATTCTTGTGATGGGTGGGGTTTACAGCGATAGGATCTCATAGTTATCTCCCCTATCCTGTGGATAAAGGATATCTTGTCACAATCGGAATACCCCTTTAAAGGAGCACTTACCGAGTCTCTGTCACCCACCGACTTTGCTTGTTACACCTTCCTTTATCTCTTTATCTATTATTTCCCTAGAATAATGTAAAAACCTGCAAACCATAGGAGTCAATATAGCATTATTATAAGATTGTTCTTGTATTGTTCTGCCGGTGTGCGTACGTCTTAATTTTATTATATTAAAAAAGGTGTTTTTTTTTTGTAGAAAAACTATGAAATAGTTTTTGTTTCCCGCCCCCCCCCCCCCCCCGTGTACCTCTTAAAAACTGTGCGGCATTTGATGCCAGTGGGAGATAGATTAACTCCGCTCTTAAAGGGGTTATCCCATGACTAATGTAAAAAGTGAAAATCAGACATCATATAGCTTATGACAGTCTCTTTCTAACAAAGCCAGAACCAGCCCTGTACCTCATATGGATCCAGAGATCTCCCCATTCATTTCTCTGCTAGATTTATATCAAGCTGACAGCTCAAGGGGAGTGTCTTTTCTGCTGCAGATAAGGGGGCGTGTCTCAGCTCTCCCTATCACAGCTCAGGAGGCGTGTCTCAGCTCTCCCTATCACAGCTCAGGAGGCGTGTCTCAGCTCTCCCTATCACAGCTCAGGAGGCGTGTCTCAGCTCTCCTATCACAGCTCAGGAGGCAGGTAAAGGACAAATCTGACCATGTGCGGTCTTCTCAGTGAGAAGGACAAAGACATAAGAAAAAAAACAAACAGTAGGTGGCGCTGTACAGGTACATTTTATTTAATAACTCAGTGACTTTGCTAAATTTTTAATTACATCCAGTTACAGAAGTATTCAGATGCAGGAGCTGGTTTGAAAACGAAAATATTTTTCGGGGACAACCCCTTTAATAAATGCCTCCTATAGAGCAGAGACCCAACACACAGCAGAATGCCCCCTTAGTGCCTCCCTTACAATAGTGTAACCTGTACTGTTAACATCTGGCCCTTTTCCCCCAATGAATGGTGCACATCATGCTCTCCCCAGCAGCAATCGTGATGATGTGGTGACATCACTGCACCTGCTGAGCTTCGTCCAAATGCATAAGCCAGGGAATGATCACCATTTTCCAGCCTGTGAGCCTGGTTGCTCAGGTGCAATGATAGCACTTCATCGCGCCTACTGCTAGGGAGAGCGAATGGTGGAGCAGGATGCCGACAGCTCCTTGCTTCCTCATTGTACTCAACTGTCTCTGCATCCTCAGAACGCAGCAATAGTTAAAAATGGAACATACCTCAGCCCTCCCGCAACAGGCAAGCCACCAGGTTGTTTGGGAAATATGTGCCTCTGCCATCTTGTAAGTGATGCCCACTCACCAGTCCATCCACATGAGGTGAAAGAAATCATCAGACCAGGCCACCTTTTTTTCCAGTCCCCCATGATCACAGAGGACATGATTCTTTAGTTGATGGGCTACACTTTACTCCTCTTACGTATCAAAGAGCCTCAGGCGTCCATGACCCTGGTTCACCGATTGTCCTCCCCTACCGGAAAGCGTAGTGGAGCAAGCGCGGTCGCTGCTCTGAAGCCAAAGCCTCTGCCCTTGCTCTGCTAATTGGACCAGCAACGCAGAGCCCGGCTAAATGTCAAGCCCTGTCAATACAGCGGAAAGTGGGGAGTTCTTCACCTCACAGGTGAAGAAGTCCTGCTGATGAGACTTGACAGGTCCACTTTAAAGATGTTAGCCCCTTTCAGACTAGTGAGTTGCATGTATCGCACTTGCAGTGTGAGTATGCGGCAGCTCCCATCCTGACAGCATTATATTGATTTATGATGCTATGTAACCCATACAGTTCTGGAATGTATAGGATAACACTGACCGCATTAGAAGAGCTAGTGCCATTGGAGAATACCGTTACCACAAAAGCAATGTGTAGATAGGTGGTCTGTATCACGTTATAGCCACACAAATGCCCAAAACCACGTTTTCCTAGCAAGATCTTTTTACAGAGCATCTCAACTGCCTCCTCCAGCTTGTCTTCTTCCCAAAGTGCCACCAATTCCTCAGGTAAGTGACGCACAAGCAACCAGCTCTCCACATGATCTAAAACTAAACGTGATTCCTCAGATCAGGGCACCTGCTCCATGATCTGGTTCTGATGT
The DNA here is from genome assembly GCA_900303285.1 of Rhinella marina. Lineage (NCBI taxonomy): Eukaryota > Metazoa > Chordata > Amphibia > Anura > Bufonidae > Rhinella > Rhinella marina. Next base: position 100,376 of record ONZH01027874.1, on the reverse strand, counting down.
CCTTGCTGCTGTTGTAGGTGTTCTCACTGGTGGACTGGGGTCAGTATGGACACTTTGACCAGTCAGAACTACCCAGCCCCATAGACAACAAGCTGCGATGCTCTGCGTTTTCCATCATAGCTTTAGACATTACAGTAGATCTACAGGATATGCCAATATGTCTGATAGATGTTTGTCCCATCTCTAGGGCTCCCACGTCTCCAGAAGAGGGTTCCACTGATCCCTGTCTAGCATGGAAAGGTGGTCTCCATATTCAGACAGAGAATGAATGGAGAGGTGGCTGTACATGTGTACAGATCTCACCAATGCCTTCTATGACTTCTACAACCCCTGGCAAAAATGATGGAATCACCAGTATCTGTGGATGTTCCTTCAGTTGTTTAATTTTATTGAAAAAAAAACAGATCACAGACATGACAAAAAAATAAAGGCATTTCAAATGGCAACTTTCTGGCTTTAAGAAATACTAAAGGAAATCAAGAAAAATAATTGTGGTAGCTAGTAACAGTTACATTTTTAGAACAAGCACAGGGAATAAATTATGGAATCACTCAATTCTGAGGAAAAAATTATGGAATCATGAAAAACAAAAACAAAACAACACTCCAACACATCACTAGTACTCTGTTGCACCACCTCTGGCTTTTGTAACTGCTTGCAGTCTCTGAGGCATTGACTTAATGAGCGACAAACAGTACTCTTCATCAATCTGGCTCCAGCTTTCTCCGATTGCTGTTGCCAAATCAGCTTTGCAGGTTGGAGCCTTGTCATGGATCATTTTCTTTAACTTCTACCACAGATTTTCAATTGGATTGAGATCCAGACTGTTTGCAGGCCATGACATTGACCTTATGTGTCTTTCTTCAAGGAATGTTTTTCACACTTTTTGCTGTATGGCAAGATGCATTATCAACTTGAAAAATGATTTCATCATCCCCAAACATCCTTTTGATAGATGGGATAAGAAAAGTGTCCAAAATGTCAATGTAAACCTGTGCATTTATTGAAGATGTAATGACAGCCATCTCCCCAGTGCTTTTACCTGACATGCAGCCCCATATCATCAATGACTGTGGAGATTTGCATGTTTTCTTCAGTCGTCTGCATAAATCTCTTTGGAACGGCACCAAACAAAAGTTCCAGCATCATCACCTTGCCCAATGCAGATTCGAGATTCATCACTGAATATTACTTTCATCCAGTCATCCACAGTCCACGATTGCCTTTCCTTAGCCGATTGTAACCTTGTTTTTTTCTGTTTAGATGTTAGTGATGGCTTTCTTTTAGCTTTTCTGTATGTAAATCCCATTTCCTTTAGACGGTTTCTTACAGTTCGGTCACAGACGTTGACTCCAGTTTCCTCCCATTTGTTCCTTGTTTGTTTTGTTGTACATTTTCTGTTTTCAAGGCATATTGCTCTAGGTTTTCTGTCTTGACGCTTTGATGTCTTCCTTGGTCTACCAGTATGCTTGCCTTTAACCACCTTCCTATGTTGTTTGTACTTGGTCCAGGTTTTATGATTTACTCTCTTTAAGGAGTTTGATAATCCTCTCCTTTTTTTCCAATTGACATCTCTGGTGTTGGAGCCATGATTCATGTCAGTCCACTTGTTGCAGCAGCTCTCCAAGGTGTGATCACTCCTTATTACCTGGATACTAACGAGCAGATTTAATCTGATGCAGGTGTTATTGTTTGTAATGAAAATTTGTATGGTGATTCCATAATTTTTTCCTCAGAATTGAGTGATTCCATAATTTATTTCCTGTGCTTGTTCTAAAAATGTAACTGTTACTGGCTACCACAATTATTTTTCTTGATTTCTTTTAGCATTTCTTAAAGCCAGAAAGTTGCCCTTTGAAATGCCTTTAGTTTTTTGTCCTGTCTGTGATCTGTTTTTTTTTTTCAACAAAATTAAACAACTGAAGGAACATCCTCAGAGACTGGTGATTCCATAATTTTTTGCCAGGGGTTGTACAAGCTTTTTGAGGTGAGAATCTCTGTGGACATGTCATAAATGGTCCTACAGTAGCTCATCCATGAGACTGGACCAGACAGACTAGCTGTGACTCCCCTTGTGCAGACTTGGACGTCCATGACTTCCTTGGTTGGTACTAATCATTGCATGCTGAGAACACCTCATAAGACCAGTCGTTTTGGAGATGCTTTGACCCAGCACATTCATATATCCACACACGGTCTACAAATGAACATCATTCGTATTCAGAAGTATTGTACACGTATATTTAACCTTATGTTACATATAAGAACGGAAGAAATAGAAAAAAAAATTCGAAGAAATGTATAATACAGAGCGGAGGTCCTCACAGGACATTATATACACGCTGCTCCAGGACGTTACTCCATTGTGCTCTCCTTTTGGTCATTGTATCGTTTCATGCTGGTCTGTGAGAGACAACAAAGAGGGGATAATCGGTCAAAGACTATAAAAAAAAAAAATTACAGGACTATTGACATTAAGGCAGTGTATGAAATTCATAAAAAAACGGCCACTTTCTTCGAAAAGCACAGCCACTCCTGTCCAGGACCGTGTCTGCCGCCACATTGACGTGAATAAGGCCAAGCTGCAATACCAACCATGGACCAGAGTGGGGCCATTTTTGGGACATAGCAGCTCTCTTTCCTAATTTCATATAATCAGGCCACATAAAATCATATTTTTTACCAAATTAAAAATGCATATAATTTCACTATAGACACTTAAAGTGGGAAGATTTACGTCCGGCAATCCCACTGGTCTGACATGTATATAGTTCAAAACTCAAAATTACTGGGGTATACACACAACCTACAAGATGTTTATTATAGAGGTTGCCCAGTGTTGGACCATCACTGGTTGACTGGCAGGAATCCAACTCTATGCACCCCACCGATCAGCAGTTTGGGGCTGTGCTTGGTACTGTGGCTCAGCCCCATTCACTTGAATGAAACTGATCTGTTCCTGGGCCACACGACTGATTAATGTAATGTCACTGGCCACTTCAAACTGCTGATCAGAGGGTAGGGAGCAAGACCCCCACCAGTCAGATATCGATGACTTAAGGACAAGTTATCAAGATTAAACGCCTGGACAGCCCCTTTAAATAGAACGGGTGCATATGTGACTGTCGCTCCATTCAAAGGGAGACACAGGACCCCCATACTTGTGAACAGAGGGGGTCCCAGAAAAGCTGTTCATAAGCTGTGACTGTGTGAATATCCCTTTAAATAATTATATCTTAAGATCAGAAGTGTTTTCATTGATCTGGGAGTGGGGGGGGGGGTCACCAAATTGGGGTGCACTTCTTTTGCTAACCCGGCACCACCTCGACATAGGAAACCCACTCTTATGTACTAAAGGGCTTCTGCAGTTCTTTTAAACTGATGATCTGGGAACCCAGCTGTTGGGTTCCCAGTTCTTAACATATCCCCTACCCACAAGACAGGGGATAATTATCTGATCAGTGGGGGACTGATCAGATAATTATCCCCTGTCTTGTGGGTAGGGGATAGGTTAAGAACTTGGCACAACCAGTGATTGCTCATACATGAGATGAAATGATCCCTCCCAGATCCGGTTTCCATTTGATTGCACTGGCCTTAACAGGGTCCTGCAGTTCCTCTGGATAGATCATCAGCATATGATCGGCGGGGGACAGACACTTAGGATCCCCGTCGATCAGCTGTTTGAGAAGGCAGCGGTGCTGCAGGAGCGACGTGGCCTTCTCAGTTTCCCTCAGGCCTAGTGATGTCACGACTAGTATCACTGGCCTGGGCGGGGCTAAGCTCTGTTCACTTGAATGGAGCTTAGCCCCGCCTCAGCCAGTGAGACTAGTCGTGAGGTCACTGGGCCTGAGGGAAACACAGAGAAGGACACGGCGCTCCTGCAGCACCAGTGCCTTCTCAAACAGGTGATCGACGGGGGTCCCGGGTGTCTGTCCCCCGCCAATCAGATGCTGATGATCTATCCAGAGGAACTGCAGGACCCTGTTAAGGCCAGTGCAATCAAATGGAAACCAGATCTGGGAGGGATCATTTCATCTCATGTATGAGCAATCACTGGTTGTGCCAAGTTCTTAACATATCCCCTACCCACAAGACAGGGGATAATTATCTGATCAGTGGGGGTCCGACAGCTGGGTTCCCATTCTCCATGCTTCTCTATGGGACTGCTGGAAATAGCTACATGCTGAAATGGACCCTTATACTATGTGCGGCCAACCATGAAAATTATAGAGCACATCTACACACACTGCACTGTGTTTTACATGTGACCCTTCAATGCAAAAGGAGAGTCTATAGTGAGCGCATATTTCACCACTCATCCAGCAAACGAACAGAAGCCAGAATTATGGAGCTGAGGTAATGTCCACGGGGCAGTCACTAGCCTTAAAAGCATATAAGGCACTGGAACTATTAGGGCTCTTTCACACGAGCATGTCCCTTGCAGGAATCACGCTCCGTGTGAGAGAGGGATTGTGCGGTTTGGACTACAAAAGCCCACGGCATTATCATGATCGAAAATACTGTGTGCCTCTGCCTGACCTTTCTGTAACCGAGTCATACTGACAGCTTTACGTCAGTAAGATTCTGTTACAGAAAGGTCAGGCAGAGGCAGACAGTAATATAAATCATGATAATGCTGTGCGCTCCTCTCTCACACGGAGTGCGATTCCAACAAGTCCCCTTCAATGGTATGGGGCTGTCGGTCCGTGAAAATGAAAATGGACAAAATAAAACATGTCCTATTTTTGGCACTGGCACTGAATAACCCCATAGACTACAAAAAAAAAAAAAAAAACACGGAGCCTTGCACAAGCGTGCCCGCTTCTCTACTGATCTCAAAATGAATATATCCTTTCCCTTTAAAAGGGTTCTTTGGCCAACAGATTAGTCTATATTCAGTGTAGATCATAAATATGAGATTGATGGGGGTCCAACACCCGACACCCCCACCGATTGGGTGTTTTAGGGTGCTGTGGAGCTAACAGTGTATGGAAGCAGGAGCGCCGTTACCTTCTCAAACAGCTGATCGGTGGTGGTCCTGGGGATAGGTCATCAGTAGTAAAATCCCGGAAAATCCCTTGATAGTGATAGTGCTGCAGTGCACAAGCCACACAAGTGGTGAATAACACTTACCAGAGCTGATGTCCTCGGGTTTGATAAGTCAATCTTGAAGTGGCAATATCCTCCTGAATAGGCATTGTGGCAGTGCAGCTACCAAAGGGCCATATGAGAGCCTTTAAAATGGTGTATCTCACCCAGATAAAGCTGGGTGAGAACAAGAGAGGCTGCAGCAGCTAGGCTGGTGATGAGGTAATTAGCAGCCAGTTGAGGAGCTCGGTGAAGGTGTGCTGAGCTCCTCACTCAGGACTCCTCCACTGGGGAAGAAACAGGCTGTGCCGAGGCCTGTGGGAGCCAGGACCCTCTAACTCTGTGTAGGGCAAGCACTGTGTTGTGTTTTGGGGAGCTGGGTGGTAGACCCAGATCCTGATAGAGAGGGAGAAATACTGTGTAGTCAGTGGCCAGACGGCCGAGGATTTTTGGTTATGTTTTATATCCGCTGTAAAAGTGACCATAAAGATGATTGTGGCCAGTTTACACCCAAATCTGCAGTGTTGGAGTGGCTTCTTGAAGTGTGTTAACCGCCTAAGCTGAGAAGACGGCGATCCTAGAGAGCTAAGTGACCCCGAGGTGTCACACCATATATTCATGGTACAGATGGTATAAGGACAAAGTTCAGATCTGTAGCAGATGTGTGCCCTGGCCGACACCAAAGCTTGTGCTGTATCCAGAGCGAATAATGACGTCACAAGAGCCTACAAAAGCTGAAGAGGATCAAAAAACCCACAACGCTTCGGAAAATACAGGGATAATGGTCCTCTCTATTCATCCAGCCACATAGGAATGTTCTGGGCTTAGTAGGCATGGTTAAGCAAATACAAGGACAATCTGCCCTGTAGAAGGATCCCCAAAGGAAGCTCAGCCCCATTCACATGGTCACTACACCGTGTACTGAGCTGTCTGCCTGTAGGAGCAAAAAACTGCTAATTGGTGGGGTTACCGGGTGTAGGATCCCCGCTAATGTGATATTGATGACCTGGAGAACCTCTGTTATGTTCATCTGTCCCTTCCAAGCAGGTGACCTTACCTCAAATGTGTTGAGAACGTGCTGGCAGACATCCATGAGCTCAGTAAGTCCTTTTCTGAATGGCTCCACTGCTGGCAATCCGTCTGCAAGAAGAAAATGGTAATTCACACTGACACAATAGGGCAGATTTACTTCTGCAAATGCACTGGGATTCTGGCTCAGACATCTGGCGCACATGCCTTACGCCACATTTATTCACAGCTGGGCCCGCACAGTACACTGCCCACTGTGGGCAAAGCATCAATGAACTGACTGCGGACGCCTGGGCCTGGCAGTAAAGCGAGCAGGCATGGGATTTCAGGGAGCAGAGTCAGTGTAAAGCCGATTGTGCAAGCGATTGTCAGGTGGGAAGCGTTCCTTCCTGGCAATCGCCTGCTCGCTAGTGGAGGAGACCACTACTATTACATGCAGCGATCTCCTCCGTGGCATGGGGAGGAGCAACCGCTATGCCCTCGCTCGTCCCCATGCTGTCTAGGGGTTTGCAGTAGCAGATCATTATTAGACACCACGATCTGCCACCTGCAAACAATGATTTTTTTTAACATATCAAAAGATTTGGATTGCGCGATAATCGAGCTCATTCATCAGCATTACACTGCAAGATGATGGCTAACGAACGTTCATACGAACACTCATTAGCAATCATCTGCCGATAAATTGGGAAGTGTAATACAGGCTTTACAGTGAAACATGGGAGAGGTCAACGGCAGTCTCTGGAGGGCAAGGGTACTAGCATCAATGGGGAACACCCCTGGGCACTAGCATCAATGGGGAACACCCCTGGGCACTAGCATCAATGGGGAACACCCCTGGGCACTTGCAAGTCATTGGCATATATCATCAAACTTTGTTTTTTCAACATCAGATACACAGAAAGAAGAGTAGCATCTGTTCATATCACCTACAGGTCAATGAAGACAGTTTAATATGAGTAAAGTAAGGGGATCTGCATTAGTTAAAGGGGTTATACCATGAATAATGGAAAAAATGAAAATCAGACATCATATAGTAAATGACAGTCTCTCTCTAACAAAGCTAGAACCAGCCCTGTACCTCACATGGATCCAGAGATCTCCACATTCATGGCTCTGCTAGACTTAGATCAAGCTGACAGCTCAAGGGGAATGTCTCAGCTCTCCCTATCGCAGCTCAGGGGGCGTGTCTCAGCTCTCCCTATCGCAGCTCAGGGGGCGTGTCTCAGCTCTCCCTATCGCAGCTCAGGGGGCGTGTCTCAGCTCTCCCTATCGCAGCTCAGGGGGCGTGTCTCAGCTCTCCCTATCGCAGCTCAGGGGGCGTGTCTCAGCTCTCCCTATCGCAGCTCAGGGGGCGTGTCTCAGCTCTCCCTATCGCAGCTCAGGGGGCGTGTCTCAGCTCTCCCTATCGCAGCTCAGGGGGCGTGTCTCAGCTCTCCCTATCGCAGCTCAGGGGGCGTGTCTCAGCTCTCCCTATCGCAGCTCAGGGGGCGTGTCTCAGCTCTCCCTATCGCAGCTCAGGGGGCGTGTCTCAGCTCTCCCTATCGCAGCTCAGGGGGCGTGTCTCAGCTCTCCCTATCGCAGCTCAGGGGGCGTGTCTCAGCTCTCCCTATCAGAACCCAGGAGGCAGCTGAAGGATGAACTGAGCATGTGCGGCTATCTCAGTGAGCAGGTCAAAGTAATAAGAAAAAACAAACTGTAGGTGGAGCTATACAGATACATTTTATTGAATAACTCATTTTTAATTACAGGCAATTACAAAAGTATTCAGATTCAGGAGCTGGTTTTAAAACTGTAGAATAATTTTGTGGGACAACCCCTTTTAGAGGATATGAATGGGGGGGGCTTTAGTCTGACCACTGTATTAGTTTAGAGCAGGGATCTCAAACTCGTGGCCCTCCAGCTGTTGTAAAAACTACAACTCCCAGCATGCCCCAATAGCTGTAGGCTCTCCTGGCATGATGGAAGTTGTAGTTTTACAACAGCTGGAGGGCCACGAGTTTGAGATCTCTGATTAAGAGGGTCTCAACTTTATTTGGTCATAGGATCCCCACAGGGAGCCTTCTATACAAACACTGGGAGGAGGATCAAGCTGTGGCACTGACAATGGCGGGGGAGAAACAGGTCAGTACATGACGATTTTTTATATATTTTTTATTTTATAGCTTTCAGGGGCGTGGGGAACATTTTAAATTTACTCAGACAACCCCTTTAACAGCAGAAGTAGGTGACCTGGGATGATTAATCATAGCCTGCCCTATTACAGCAGAGCTGAAGGGTAGTGAAAAGTGATAGGGAAAAAAACAGCACAGGTGGTCGTTTGCCATTGGGACAGCTTTATCCAAACTGGTGTAAAGGGAATCCAATTGGTTGCTATGGGCAACTAGGACAGTTTTCCTTTGCAACAGTTTTGATAAATCTCCTCCAATCTCTCTCTGACAATAGTTTATAATCTGGGCAGTGGAAAGCACTGGTTCCTGGTTTGAATCCAACCAAGGACAACATCTGCATGGAGTTTGTATGTTCTCCCCGTGTTTGCGTGGGTTTCCTCTGGGTACTTCAGTTTCCTCCCACACTCCAAATCCATACTGATAGGGACCTTAGATTGTGAGCCCCATTGGGGACAGCGTGATGCTAATGTCTATAAAGCGCTGCGGAATACGTCAGTGCTATATAAGTGCATAAAATAAATAAAAAAAACTGAGGGTAACCAGACAAAGTGTTCAAACCGCCTGCAGAGCCACAGAGGAGAGGAAGTATTACATAATTCTTAGTGATATCAACGTGCAGTCCAAGTAATACAAAGATCTGGCAAGTCCTCCAAAGGGAGTGACACTTTGCAAGCTGTTCCTTGCTCTGGCCAATACACAAGGGTCTCCAATAATGATGACCTATTCTCATACCAGTGCTGCGCTCTCTTCAAACAGCTGATTGGCAGGGGTGCCAGGAGTCGGCCCCCCGCCGATCTGATACTGATGACCGGTCATCAATATAGGAAACTAGCCAAGCCCTTTAAACAATGGTACTGTCTCTACTCTACCCCAGTCCTTAGCTCCAGGTGAGTAACATATGGCATTTATATGGTACGGAGGGAACAGTATTTTGTTTTGTCGGCTTAGACCCTTCTAAAGGTATGGCACATGTCAACAGGAGGCTATGTACATACCAGATCTATAGGGATGAGTGTATGTAAACAGCTTAGCATCCACACATACGCCATCCACCAGCCCCAAATCCAAATGGGGACTGTATGAAGTGTCTTGACACACGAGGACAAGTATCTTGAAGGATGGAATCAGCTAACGCACACCGTTCCCCCCCCTTTAGGCCTCAGGCACACGACTGTGGTTTCGGTGCCGATTGGAAGTGGACCCATTCATTTCAATGCGGACAGTGTGCTGTCCGCATCCGCACGTCTGTTCTGTGGCCCCACAAGAAGAATAAAACATGTACTATTCTTGTCCGTTTTGCAGACAGAGGGCAGGACGTACCCTTCTGCAATATGCGGAACACACAGTCGGTATCAGAAATAACAGCTATGGCCGTGTGCACGAGGCCTTACCTAGAATCTATGCATGTTTTCACATCCCTCCCAGCACGAAAGAAAACTGAACTGTATACAGAACTTAGTAATTCCCAGGCCTTATGCACGTACTTCGTGTCTGGATGCGAAAATTGATTTTGCTTTCAGAAGGATGCGTGATGCTGTATCCACAAAACTCTATTTCGGGGCTGAAAAGAAAATGAAGAATACACAAGTGAAATATATATAAAATAAAAAAGACACAGATGTTAGAGTTCCTTCAGCAAGTTCACCAATCATATCGCAGCTCAACATGTAAATATTGTATTAGAGACAATGTCCATTTATGCTTTTGTTTCTCTTCAGTATAACCACGAATCAAGAGACCTGCAGTTTAGCAGAGCCGACTTTAAAGGGAGTCTGTCACCTCATTTTCACCTATATAACTAACAGTAGTGCCCCACAGAAGATTGCAGACACATCCCAGACATACCTGTGTGCACTGTGTGTGTATTACATGTCACATCCCAGACATACCTGTGTGCACTGTGTGTCTGTATTACATGTCACATCCCAGACATACCTGTGTGCACTGTGTCTGTATTACATCACATCCAGACATACCTGGTGCACTGTGTGTGTGTATTACATGTCACATCCCAGACATACCTGTGTGCACTGTGTGTGTGTGTATTACATGTCACATCCCAGACATACCTGTGTGCACTGTGTGTCTGTATTACATGTCACATCCCAGACATACCTGTGGTTGGCAGCTGTGTGGGGGTGTAGTTACATGTCACATCCCAGACATACCTGTGTGCACTGTGTGTGTGTATTACATGTCACATCCCAGACATACCTGTGTGCACTGTGTGTGTGTGTATTACATGTCACATCCCAGACATACCTGTGTGCACTGTGTGTGTATTACATGTCATATCCCAGACATACCTGTGTGCACTGTTGTGTGTGTATTACATGTCACATCCCAGACATACCTGTGTGCACTGTGTGTGTATTACATGTCACATCCCAGACATACCTGTGTGCACTGTGTGTCTGTATTACATGTCACATCCCAGACATACCTGTGTGCACTGTGTGTCTGTATTACATGTCACATCCCAGACATACCTGTGTGCACTGCGTGTCTGTATTACATGTCACATCCCAGACATACCTGTGTGCACTATGTGTGTATTACATGTCACATCCCAGACATACCTGTGTGCACTGTGTGTGTATTACATGTCACATCCCAGACATACTTGTGTGCACTGTGTGTCTGTATTACATGTCACATCCCAGACATACCTGTGTGCACTGTGTGTGTGTATTACATGTCACATCCCAGACATACCTGTGTGCACTGTGTGTGTATTACATGTCACATCCCAGACATACCTGTGTGCACTGTGTGTCTGTATTACATGTCACATCCCAGACATACCTGTGTGCACTGTGTCTGTATTACATGTCACATCCCAGACATACCTGTGTGCACTGTGTGTGTGTATTACATGTCACATCCCAGACATACCTGTGTGCACTGTGTGTGTGTGTATTACATGTCACATCCCAGACATACCTGTGTGCACTGTGTGTCTGTATTACATGTCACATCCCAGACATACCTGTGTGCACTGTGTGTGTGTATTACATGTCACATCCCAGACATACCTGTGTGCACTGTGTGTGTGTGTATTACATGTCACATCCCAGACATACCTGTGTGCACTGTGTGTGTGTGTATTACATGTCACATCCCAGACATACCTGTGTGCACTGTGTGTGTATTACATGTCATATCCCAGACATACCTGTGTGCACTGTGTGTGTGTATTACATGTCACATCCCAGACATACCTGTGTGCACTGTGTGTGTATTACATGTCACATCCCAGACATACCTGTGTGCACTGTGTGTCTGTATTACATGTCACATCCCAGACATACCTGTGTGCACTGTGTGTCTGTATTACATGTCAACATCCCAGACATACCTGTGTGCACTGCGTGTCTGTATTACATGTCACATCCCAGACATACCTGTGTGCACTATGTGTGTATTACATGTCACATCCCAGACATACCTGTGTGCACTGTGTGTGTATTACATGTCACATCCCAGACATACTTGTGTGCACTGTGTGTCTGTATTACATGTCACATCCCAGACATACCTGTGTGCACTGTGTGTGTGTATTACATGTCACATCCCAGACATACCTGTGTGCACTGTGTGTGTATTACATGTCACATCCCAGACATACCTGTGTGCACTGTGTGTCTGTATTACATGTCACATCCCAGACATACCTGTGTGCACTGTGTGTCTGTATTACATGTCACATCCCAGACATACCTGTGTGCACTGTGTCTGTATTACATGTCACATCCCAGACATACCTGTGTGCACTATGTGTGTATTACATGTCACATCCCAGACATACCTGTGTGCACTGTGTGTGTGTATTACATGTCCAGGAAAAGCACTTTTATTCAGCCTGGGATGTGTCTGTAATCTTCTGTGGGGCACTGCTGTTAGTTATATAGGTGAAAAGCAGGTGAAAGACTCCCTTTAAAGGGGTTGTCCCACGTTTTCACCCAGGCCCCCCATGGATCTCACAGGGCAAGGGCTTCTTGGTTTATATTTTTAATGGGTGGGCTTTAGTGCTACCATAGCCTGTAAAACGGATAGGGCAGCGCTAAAGTCAGTCCATCACAGTTGGTGACATCACAGAATACGCTGCTGGGCGGAAATCTCACCCAGCAGTATAAGAGAGGGAGAGCATGAAATGCTACAATGCTCATATCTGGGGGGGGCTGCCTGTGTGAAAACGTGGGATTGTCTGAGTTCAGCTCTGAACCTGGACAACCCCTTTAAAAGCTATGGACACATTCATAATAACAATTTTTGTAAGGTTACATTTTACACATTTTGGTCTAAAATAATTTTTTTAAATGGTGTTCATTAAAAATGTTCAGCCGTTTTTAAGGTATAAGGGTTAAAAAAAAAAAAAAAATTAATGTCCTGACTAGAGATGAGCGAGCGTGCTCGTTACGAGCACTGTAGTGCTCGGCTCCCCTGCGCTAGCATAGGCGCTGGCAGCCACTTCCATCCTCCGGAGGAGGACGGAAGCGGCTGCCGGCGCCCATGCGAGCGCAGGGGAGCCGAGCACTACAGTGCTCGTAACGAGCACGCTCGCTCATCTCTAGTCCTGACCTCAAACACTCATTGTAGCTAAACTCTTATTAAACTAATCTGAATAATGAAGCTTCACATGAGCTTTCAGCTGACGGAACTGAGAAGTGATGCTCTGCAAACAAACTGATTTTTTAACCCTGTACCTCAAAAAGAGCTGAATATTTTTAATAAAGCCCAAATTGAAAAAAAAATTATATTTGCCCAAAAGGAGTAAAAGACAATCATAAAAAAAATTGCCCTAAAGGTGTCCATAGCTATTATAGGTCTCCTAACATGCACAGGTCAGCTGTCCATGGTACGAGAAGACATTCCTCTCCTTATAGGGGGATGAACAACAATGAATGCTACATGGTACGGAACGTCTGCAGATTTTACCTTCATTTTGCAAGAGTAAAATCGGCAGCTGATTACAGCACCAGGCACGTGGATTACATTTTGAAAATCTTACCCACAGGCTGAAAAATTTTTAAGCCTAGAAAATTTGCTTACAGTGCAGATCTTAATATCCACTGCAAGTCAATTTCTGTTACAGATTTTCACTGTGGATTTAACCCCTTTTAAATGGATTTGCTGCAAAATCTGTGGTGCAGTACATGTGGATTTACCTTCAAGGGGTATTCCCATCTTGGACAATGGGGGCATATCGTCTTATAGGTGCGGGTCTCCGCCGGCTCCCTAGAAATGAATGGGAGCCGGGCCGCGCTTGTGCGGTGCGCTCCCCATTCAATTCAATGAGCGAAGTGGGGAGCTGCGCCTGGTGGTGGTCGGACCCTGGCAAACCCGGGGTCCTCCAGGCTCAGAGCTTCCCCGCTTCGTTCTCGATATAGGTGCGGGTCCCAGCGATATGCCCACATTATCTAAGATGGGATAACCCCTTTAAAGGGTTTCTGTCACCAGTTTTGGGCATATAAAACAGGATGACATTTGCAATGTGCAAATGTCACCTGATGCCCAAACTGGTAATCATTTTTTTTACTGGTGTCCCCGTTTTTGTAATAAATCAACTTTTGTCATATGCAAATTAATCTTACTAGGTGCAAGGGGCGGTAACCCTGCACCTAGTAGCACCGTTTCCCTACCTTTATTCACGCCCCCTTTCTTGTGATGGACAGGGCCAGGCAGCTCGCTCTATCTGCTCCTGGCCCTGTCCGTGCTGGAAATCCCGCGCCTGCACCGTGCGGACTTCATTCGGCGCAGGCGCAGTGAGTGCCGTTGACTTCCTCACTGGGCCTGCACCGCCTTCTCTTCCGGGTGTAATGTGACGTCATCGGCCGAATGAAGTCCGCACGGCGCAGGCGCGGGATTTCCAGCACGGACAGGGCCAGGAGCAGATAGAGCGAGCTGCCTGGCCCTGTCCATCACAAGAAAGGGGGCGTGAATAAAGGTAGGGAAACGGTGCTACTAGGTGCAGGGTTACCGCCCCTTGCACCTAGTAAGATTAATTTGCATATGACAAAAGTTGATTTATTACAAAAACGGGGACACCAGTAAAAAAAATGATTACCAGTTTGGGCATCAGGTGACATTTGCACATTGCAAATGTCATCCTGTTTTATATGCCCAAAACTGGTGACAGAAACCCTTTAAGAGTACTATGTCAACGAGGCTGGTTTAACTGCCAAATCACTACAGTAGCATTTGTGCTGCATGACAAACCAATAAGCCATCTGGTTGCCTATCCAAATCTGCAGATACCACATAGAGTTCAATCATATTAGGGTCTGCAGTTGGAGAATGTGATGAGGTAATGAAGATCCAATATTAGGTGACTGCAAAAACCCTGCAGGTGATCCCCAACCTAAAAAGGGGGCAGATACTTATAAAGTAGCTAAAATTACACCGAACAAAGAACAAAACTGGAGAACTAGTGTCAGCATGTGAGGATCACAGCATGCCTGGATACTGTAGTTCAGCCCTCCAGTACGGACTACATTCCCCTACAATAGCAGAGGACATCCTCCATCCCATCAGGGGGGAAAGAAGTCCTATGAGGTATGGTTGTGCTTTACAAAATCATTATACTTTTTCTCACAGACTAGCATTAGTGGAAAAAAGTACTTTTAGGTGTTTCAGCATAAACTGTGGTCCACTTACTTCTTCATGACCATGTAGCGCAGAGCGTTTCCCAACGTGTGATCCTCTTCATGCAACACAAACGTCACACAGGAGTCATCTGTCCCATTACCTTGGACCTGAAAAGAAAAATATAGATCTGTATTATAAACTTCAGACAATCAGACTTTCCATCAGCATAATATATGACTGCGTGGCGCCACCTAGTGACCAAATGTTTTATGTGTAATGGTCTTTTACAGAGGACCTTTCATGGGTTCAGAAATTATTAAATTAGGCCTCATGCACACATCTCTGTGAAAACCCAGCCTGCCGTTCTGCACCTGGCCATTGGTTGCTATGACGCCGTGCCCTTCGCACACTCAGCAGGACCATGGTCCACAGATGTGTGCATGAGGCCTAAGTGGGAGGTTGTGTAGGGCATAGTGCAGGGATGTAAGATTGCTTAATAGTCACAGCCAGGAAAAAAAAAAAAAAAACGCTCACCTTCTCCCTGGCTGTGACGCTTTCAGCTGAGGTTGGATCGCGCTACAGCAGGGAGAAGGAGACGTCCATTGAGAAACAAGGCCGTCTCCTCCTCCCTGTATCGATGATATTTCCATACCAGGCAGGAAAAGTAAAAAGGGGGAGCAGAGGGCGAACGGAGCGGCGCATAGATAAACTAGTAAGTGATATTACATCCCTGCACTATGCCCTACACAACCCTCTACTTATTTGATAATGTCTGGACCCATGAAAGGTCTTCTTTAAAGAAGAACTCCCGACAAAAATTGTATTCCATGTCCTGCTAGAAATGTACATTATATAATCTGTAGTGAATGTCATTTTCTTACCAGGGTCTGAATTTTTGACTTCTATCATCCTGAAGTTTCTTATCTGTGTCATGTGACCAGCAATTAGACCCACCAACTCACACATAGACTTATGTGTGGACAGGAAGTCTAATTCTCTATGTATTCCTATGAGACTGAAAGTGAGGCTCCCATAGGAATGAATAGAGCAGTTACTGGCTTTCTGTCCTGGGTCAGTTGGAGGTCAGGGAGTTGGTCACATGACCCAGCTACAATAAGAGGAGAGGTTTTTACTCACAGAAACAGTCACTGATAAGAAAATGATCTTTACTACAGATTATAACATGTCAGAGAATAAAAATTTTTGCGGGAGTTCTTCTTTAAGGGTGCCTTCACAAATCAAATTTTTGTCTCATCAGTTCCATTCAACTGAATGAATCTTGCAGATATCCACGTGCTCCTCACCAGAACAATCTCATTCAGATGAATGGAACTGATTTGTCGTCAAAGAAATTTTCTGCAAAAAAAAAAAAATCTGTCGCGTATGAAGGTACAATTATACAGGACGTCGTAACAGGCAATTATAGGGAAAGTACCATAAAATAAAAACGGATCCGTCCCCATTGACTTACATTGTTTTTAGTGATGGTCACAAAACGGAACGCTGATGGAACAGAAGACATCCTGATGCATCCTAAACGGATCTCGTTCCATTCCGAATGCATGAGGACCAAACGGAAATGTTTTTTCCCCATTATAGAGATCGTCTGCCGTGTGAAAGTAGCCTTACCTTCACTAGTTTACATCATGAACCTTTCTAACAGGTCAGAGAATAATCATTTTTCTGGGAGTTCTTCTTTAAGTGTAGGTCCACTCAAGTTCGGGGGGAAAAAAAAAAATCTCTTGTGGATCCACAGCCGAATCTGAACGTTTTACATGTGCATTCACACTATACATTGCAATCTGCAGAAAGGAATGAAGTGCAGAGGATCTCAAAAACCACAACACAAGTGCATTTCTACTATAATTTTTTTCCACAGCGTGAAGATGAGATTTGCTAAAAATCTCATCCACTTTGACAGTGCTGTAATATATGGTGGATTTTCTGTCCCCAAATCCTGGAAGAAGAAATCAGCAACTTGCACGCTGTGTGTGAATATACCCTTACTGAAAGCTACAGGGACCGGATAAAAGTGATACTGTAAACAGATACTGAATAATATGTAGGAAAATGAGTTAGCGCCCCTAAGATCCTCAGTCTGAGAAGTTACTGCATGCTGGGTAGCTGGGGCAACCGCACGTCTCCATTAATTGTATATGGGGTGCGCTGGGCATCGTACAGTCGCCTTAGCAACCTGACCACCCAATGTGGAGTTGGTTCTCTCCATGATAAGTCACTGGAGGATCACTTTACATGGCAACTGCCTCACCACTACTGACTTCCATTAAGTCATGCTTTACAGCGTCACAAGACATGATGGCTGTCCTATACTAACATCTGCTGGATGTGGCCCCAAGAGCCCATCAGTATAATTTTCTACCACGTGGGAAGGTGCTGAAGCTGGAGACCCAATGTACCACTTTTACACGGGGATCAAACAGAGCATGCGCACAACTGTACAAGCTCCTGGACCTGCGGTAAATCCTCAAATGTATAAGCCACACACAATAGATTCTCTTCATATAGTGGTCCAGAGCACGGTTACCACGTCCCGGCCTCCCCCTGACGCTCAGTGCCTATCTTACCATCTCCAGCACCGGCTTCTTCTCCGCTCCCGCAGCCATGCTGTCTAAATCGCGGCGCCTCCAGTGCGGGTCATCTACTTGTTGCGCTCAGATGACGTCGTGCGGACCAAGGGGGTGACGGGAGTTGTAGTTTAATGCGTTGCGGGTCAGGTGGCTGACGGTGTGGGAATGTAATGGGCTGATAAAAAGCCCTGTATGTGTTATGGATGTGCAGCTGATGGGACAGGCACAGGGGAGGCTTACATGAAAAGTAAATGAACGTCGTACAACACAGTGGGGGACATTTATCAAAACTGGTCATGTGTAGTTGCCCATAGCAACCAAATGCTACCTTTCATTTTTTATAGCTCCTTTGCAAAATGAAAGGTGGATTCTGATTGGTTGCTATGGTCAACTAACCTTTTTTTCCCTTTGCACTAGTTTGATACATCTCCACCATTATGGTTCTTCATTACCTATAGGAGATAATGGAAAAACCTTCTGAAATGCTGTCAGGATTGCCCTCACTCACCATCATTATGTCTCCTGTGCTATGAGGAGGCTGAAGTAACATTTACTCCATAGTGACCTAATGTCCCACAGGAGATCCCCTATCCTGAGAACGGGGGTCCAGTGAATAGAGCAGCCATCAAACAAAACCTTGTCTCACAGAGATGAATGGAGTGGCAGCGAGCATGGCCGACCATCACTCCATTCACACAGGGAGACATGAGCAGAGCTGAGGATAGATTGGAGGGATGCGAGGGTGCCACATTGAAGGCCACATAGGAGGATGCTACAGTAGTCTAGGCGGGAGATGATAAGGGCATTTTGCACACTCCTGGTTGAGGAACAAGTGCGTGTGAGAGATATATTTGAGTTGGAGGCTGCAGGTGGTGGAAAACGCTTGGATGTGCAGTTTGAAGGACAGGGCAGAATCAAAGGTTACTCCAAGGCAGCGGACTTGTGGGACCAGGGAGAGTGTGCGGCCATTGACCGTGATAGATAGGTCTATTGGGAGGATTGAGTGAGATGGGGAAAAGATGACAAATTCTGTTTTATCCATGTCAAATTGTAGAAGGAGAAGAAGGAGGATATAGCAGATAGGCATTGCTGTCCCAGGCCAGGGTCCTAGGACTGAGCCTTGAAGGACACTAACAGATAGGGGACAAGACGAGGAGGTTGTATGCAAGTGGGAGACCCTGATGTTCAGTCTGTGAAGTATGAGGTGATTCAGGAGAGGGCCAAGTCTGTAACACCAAGAGGTTAGTTTGTAAAAGAAGGGAGTGGTCGACACTGTCAAAGGCAGAGGACAGGTCAAGGAGGAGGAGGACAGAGTAATGTTGTTTGGCTTTGGCAGTCAGCAGGTTGTTGCTCACTTTGGTAAAGGTAGTCTCGGTCGAGTGGTGAAGTTGGAAGCAGAATTGTAGCCGGTCAAAGAGGGGACAGGAAGAGAGGTGGGAGGACAGTTCAAGGAGGACAGGTTTTTAAGTAGCTTTGAGGCATATGGAAGGAGTGATATGGGGAAATAACTAGACAAAGAAGAAGAGTCAAGATAAAGCTTTTTCAGGAAGGGTGTGATGGTAGCCTGTAGGAGGGGAAGACACCAGTGCTTAGAGATAGGTTAAAAAGATGGGTTTATAGCAGGGATAAATAATGTGGTGAGGTTGGCAATGAGGTGGAATGGGATCGGGTAAAGTGCATAGGTGGTAAGATGTGATCTGAAGAGTGCGGTGATGATGGTGGTAGAGAAGCAGGTTTTGGGGGAAGAGGACTGGGTGTGTAGAGGGGCTGTGGAGACTGCAGATGGAAGTTTTCTCTGACGTTGTCAGTCTTTTGTTTGAAGTACATGACAAAGTCCTCAGCTGAGGTGACGGGAAGGAAGGGACATCAGGGGATGGAGAAGAGAGTTAAGAGTCTTAGAAAGTTGTTTGTGGTTGTGAGACAGGGAAGATAGGAGAGATGTGAAGTCTTGAAGTTGACAACGGATTGTGATAAAGTGCTCCTTAGAAGGGGATTTCTTCCACTGCCGCTCTGCAACCAAGCTTGTCTCAGTTCTTTAGTCAGACTGGTGTGCCAGGGTGCCTATAGATTTTTAGGGTTTTGTTGTGTATGAGGGGGCGACTGAGTCGAGAGCCGTAGTTTTTGTGGTGATCTCTATCATGGAGGGAACATAGAGTTGCACTGGCAGGTTTTGGAACCTCTTAACATTTTCAAGATCTCTTCTTCTAGTTATTGAATAGGAATCAGTGGGCGGACTGGCCATAGACCCTACAGGGAATTTTACCGGTGAGCCAATAACCAAAGGGCCACCCGAGCCCTCCTCACTGGCTAGGTACATATTACTGGGAGAACTGTAGTGGTCATTATTAGAGGAAGTCCAGGCAGCATGGTGAAGGTAGGGCTGGCTTGGTGTTGTGGCCCACATCTCATCTCCTAAGCTCCATACTAGAGCCAGTTGGAGGAGGAGGACAGCTATTGATGGCCACGGCAGAGGGACAGCTTCTGGGGATGTGTTCTGTGCTGCACTGTGGTATTTGGTTCTGTGGAATGGTATTCTGTGCTGCTATGGTGTCACTGACCCTGCCATCTACTTGTGTTGCCATACCTTCTGTCTGTTTTGACCCACCTACAACATTGGGCAACTTTTAGTTTTTTTTTCTAGGGCCACTTTAAGTTCCCTGGCAGCCCCTGATAGGAATATCAGACTCAGACTTAAGGGGGTTGTCCAATATTTTGTTTTGACACCACAGGGGGTATGTGACCCCAGCGACTAATCACTGGCCGTAGCGGTGATGTGTCACCCATGCGGCACATGAACCCAGTGATGTGCCGCATGGGTGACATGTCACTGCTGCGGCCAGTGAATGGCTGTTGGGGTCACATGCCCCCTGTTAACTGGATGTTAATGTGAGTGTATCTGGGAGCTACACAGCTGGCATTGGGAGCGATGGCGCCATAACCCAGGTAGTTGGCATATCGTACGCAAATATGTATCAAACATCACTACTTATTAAATCTGACTTATCTTTAAAATGAACACTTTTGTCTAGAAATGCCTCCCCATTTCTTGCAGAAATCCATATGCTTGCCGCGCCATGCAAATGATTTTCAGTTGCAGAAAATTCTGCAAAAAAATCCGCAGGGTGTGAAAGCGCCCTAACATAGCTCCTTTCCAAAACTGGAGTGGCTGACTAATATGGAAGGAGGCGTCTGATTGAAATCTTGGTGTGAACAGGTCTTAACCTGCGGTGAGTGGAGCTCCCACAGGTCAGATTCCCACCAATCATATATAATGCCGATCACAGACATTACAGCCATTAGATGCCGCTTTGTGCGACAATCGGGGATGCTGGTAATTAATTCTAATAGGGTGGGTCTCTTTGAAGACACCCGGCGAATAAGAGCTGCAATTCCTATGTTGGCCAGCAGGTGGCAGGCCAACATATAAAATCAGCAATCCACGTTACTATACTGCTTTTTGGAGTATGGTAATATTCAATACAAAACAGAATACAAAAGTCGTGGACATTGCACTCTCCTAAAGGGGCTACAAAGAAATAAAAAACTGTAAAAAAATAAAATAAAATACCGGTAAATAAAAAAATCTAAAAATTTAAATCACTCCCTTTTCCTAAGATTAAAAAAAATAATTATATAAAAATATAAACATCATGGGCATCACCGCGTCCAAAAATGCCCATACTAATAAAATAAGGAAATATTTTTCCAATACGTTGAATGGCATAACGGAAAAAAGTATCAAAATGGCCTAATTCCCATTTTTTCATCGCTTCCTACCCAAAAAAAAATAATAAAATGTGATCAAAAAGACACACATACTCCAAAATTGTATCAATAACAACTACAGATCATTCCGCAAAAAAAGAGCCCCCACAACTCAGTAAACATAACTATACAAAAGTTATGGGGATCGTAATATGGCGATGTTAAAAAAAAATGTTTTCAAAGTATTAATTTTTTCAGTATTTAAATGTATAAATCTATACATATGTGGTATCGTTGTAATCGTACTGACCCAGAGAATGAAGGGCACAGGTCACTTTTGCCCTAAAAAAACGCAGTAGGGACAAAACCCATAAAACGGTGGAGGAATTGTGGAGGAATTTTTTTCCAATTCCACCCCATTTGGAATTTTTTTTCCCGCTTTCCACTACATGGTATGCCATATTAAATGGTGGCATTAGAAAGTACAACTTGTTCTGCAAAAAACAAGCCCTCATATGGCTATGTGAATGGAAAAATAAAAAAGTTATGGCTCCAGGAAGACAGAGAAGAAAAATGAAAATGCAAAAAATGAAGGAAAAAAACACCAGTATCCTAAGGGTTAATTCCAGCATGTTCTCCTGTTTTATACAGTGTCACCTGTCAGGTTATTTACTCCATGCCCTCTACGTGCTTATTACACACCACACTAGCACTGGCCATAAGCTAGGCACTCTGCTCCACACACTGACAGGCGGGGAGAGTGTACGCAGCGCTCAATCACCGGCCAGAACTACATTTCCCATGATGCTTCACTGTGACAAAGAGTCACCTGCGGAAGTCCACGTGATCTGTGCTCAGTCCAGGGAGGAAGCAGCTGCAGGGTCCTGGCATGTAAATAACGCCCTGTCTGTGTCTACACTGTACGGCCTGAGCCATTCCAGGTACGGGGAGGGGGGGCTGGATCACACAATTAGAGGGGGAGGTGAGGGGGGGCTGGGTGTCAATAATTATTGGCAAGCAGAGCAGAGTGTCCAGATAATGGACTGTGAGGGGACATTACAGGGGAGAGGGGCAGGCTCTGTCAGCAGCCTCATGTCACATGTATGCAGGCTCAGGAGGGAGTTTTGAAATGACAGGAAATTGCATTTTAAGTGCAGTCACAGTTCTGTGCTGTGTCATGTGATATGTTGTCATACATGTTCCTGTAAACGCTGCGATTAACGCTTTCCGTTTTCTATCCCCTGTGTTGACAGCGCAACCTTGGCAACTTGTCATAATGTGCGCTAGTCAGTTTGGCCCATAGCAACCAATCAGAGCCCAGCTTTCATCTCTCTAAAGCGGTCTGGGAT
The DNA here is from genome assembly GCA_900303285.1 of Rhinella marina. Lineage (NCBI taxonomy): Eukaryota > Metazoa > Chordata > Amphibia > Anura > Bufonidae > Rhinella > Rhinella marina. Next base: position 77,855 of record ONZH01027874.1, on the reverse strand, counting down.
ATGAATGATGCGATCTGATTGGTTGCTATGGGCAATGCAGTGGTTTAAAGCTTGCTGTGTGTATGGCCGTGCATACGACGCCGTACATGGCCGCCCCATACAATAAGCCGTGCCATGTCTATTAAAATTTATTGTCAATTTATTATTAATAATTAATTTCATTATTTAATTATTATCCACAGACACTGCTAGGCTGAAAATGAGTTTCTAGAGCATCTCCTAGCAATGGTCCGTGATGGCATCCGTGATTTTCACAGACCCATAGGTTGAGATTGATCAAAACTGGTGTAAAGTAGAACTGGCTTAGTTGCCCATAGCAGCCAATCAGATTCCTCCTTTCATTTTCCAAAGGAGCTGTGAAAAATGAAAGGTGGAATAATTGGTTGCTATGGGCAACTAAGCCAGTTCTACTTTACACCGGTTTTAAATCTCCCCCATAGACTATAAAGTGCGTGAGGATCCGAAACCACAGACAAAAATGGGCCATGCTTCTGTGGTGTCACCACGGAAAGCCTTATTAAAGGGGTTGGTCCATCGCACACATTGGTGGCCTATCACCAGGATATGCCACCAGTATCAAATAGGTCAGAATCTGCACCTATCTGTGGAACTGTGCCCCCCCCCCAAAGTGAAGGATAGTGCACCATGCATGTGCAGTATGCTCTCCATTCACTTCTATGGCACCTCTGAAAAGAGCAGAGCGAGCGCAATCAGTTATTTTCGGAACTCCCATAGACGTTAATGGAGGGCGCACTCACTGCTCCATTCACTTCTATGGGACTTCTGGAAGTAAATAGAGCACACTCTCATAGAAGTGAATGGAAGGTGGCCATGGGTGTGTGGTGCACCCTCATCCTCTTTGGTGGCCGCCTCCGGGACCCGCACCTATGTTATACTAGCGATATGCCACCAATGTGTGAATTGGGACAACCCCTTTAAAGTCAAGGGGCACGTGTGCTGTCCATGGGCTTAGGTGTCATGCCCATGACCAGATATTTCGTCAGTGTGCTATCAGCATATTTTTTGCGGTTCACACACTGACCCAGTTATTTCTATGGGGTCTTGCACACATCCGTTTTTTTGGTAGACCCACGAGGTTGTTACACGCATTATAGAACGTGCACTGCGGACTACAACAGCCCTTTCTAATGAGAGGAGTGAGAAAAGTGCGGAGTGCACACGGAAGGTGTCCACGTTCTCAAATACGGACATTGCTGTGTGCATGATGCCCTAATGAGACCAATACTACAAACAGTGGAAACCCTGACCACCCCTTTAATGCGAGTCCCATAGTGGTCTGGCCAGCGCCTAAAGTCTACCGTATTTGATACATATAGGTTGACCTTAGGGCTGTATTACACCAAAAGATTATCTGACAGATATCTGACCAATCGTTGGTCAGTTGGCCTAGTACACACACAGATCTTTTGAGCCCTTATCTCCTCTTAACCCCCTAACTGTTTTGCCCGAGTCCAGCTCCGACAGTGGGAAAAGTAGGTAACTGGAGGGGGAAGGGCTGCTTTAGATGGCGATATGTCCTCAATGGTAGCAGCTAGAAACATGCAACTGGTCTTGTTTGAAAGCTGACATTCTAGGCTTTCATACAAGACCAAAATGACAGCAAATAATTGCAGGTAAAACCTGTTTTTACTTTCACTGTCAGCTGCATTCACAGCATCCCGATTTCTATCAGTCATCTTTTGTTATTCACACCAACTATCGGTCTGATTGGACAGATATTGGTCAGACAATCTGTCAGTATAATACCGCCCTTAGTCACAAAGATTTGGCCGATGATTTCGGAAATATTGGTTGTTTTGCTGCTGTCTGATGGGCCCAAATGTAGTTGGTTCGATGACCAAAGTCCTGATGATCCCTAATATTAAAGCAGGGTTGAAGCATAGCGACTTTTATGGTGGTGATAAGCAGACCCCCCGCTGTAGTAGGTATTTCTCAGGAGATAAGCGGCGCCATACCTGTGTGACAGAGCCTCACTTACTGACTGATGACTAAAGCCTGTATTATATAGGCTGATTGAGCAAGGGATAATTGGAAGGGGCGCGTTCCCTCCCGGCAATCACCTGCTCGCTAGTGGAGGAGAACGTCGCTATTACATGCAGCGATCTCCTCCACAGCATAGGGAGCAGCGGTCGCTAATGCCATCGCTCGCCCCCATAGTGTCTAGTGGTTTACTCGTTCATCGGGCAGTCGTCGGCAGTATTACACTGCAAGATGCTCTCAGGATGAACGCTCGTTAGCCTTTAATGGCAGGAATCTTGTTTATTGGGGTCCGACCTGATAACCGAGGAGGAGCAGTAAATATGGGATCAAGGTGCGCGGCCTTTGGTTCGCGTCCAATGTTTGGCTTGTAGAGGTAGAAACGCTGTGCAGGCGCCGTCATGGGACTCTGTAATGAAAAGTGAAAGCGGTGGTAAATCTGCATTCTGAAAACTGACTTGATGTTTTGACTCTATAAATGCTGGGACTTGTAGTTCCCTGAACCATGCCCATGTCTGTATGTGTGCAGATGTATCTTGTCCACAGGGATGTACGTACATCTCCGGTTCTTATAGATTCGGCCTCAGTCCCGTATTGTAGCTACAGGCCTTGACATCATTGCTCACCAACCGAATATTAAAGGGACACTCTGCTGCAATTACCTTTAGGACCTGTCATTCATGTATTTTGTAGATTCCTTTTAAAGGGAGAGTCCAGTTATAAAAAGTTATCTCCTGTCCACAGGATCCAGCCGTCGCTAGAATGGGCTGTATCCCATTCATTTCTGGGGGGCCCGTTCTCATGATTGGTGGGGGTCCCAGTGCTAGGACCACCACGATCTGGTAGTTATCTCCTATCCTGTGGATAGAGGGCAACTTTATATAACCAGAGTACCCCTTTAAACTGGTTGTCTAGTTTAGAAAACCCATTTTCAGCCACACCATTAGGGGATTCGGAGTTAATTGAACACAATTCCTGTAATAAGAAGTCATCCCCTATCTACAGGATAGGGGATAGCTATTAGATCAGTGGGGTTCTGACTGCTGCCCCCCCCCCCCTCATTACAAGAGTGGGGGCCCCATACCACCAAAAAATAGAGCATTGTGTCGAGCGCACACATTGCCGCTCCGTTCGCCATGGTCTGCCAAAGGTACAGCGCTCTGCTGTTTCCATCCGTCCCATAGAGAATGACTGGAGCGGCACTGCGCATGCTCCACCTGACACTACCTTCACTTCAGGGTGCGGGACCTCCGCTGTCAAGATCGGGGGAACTCTACCAGTCTAATAGTTATGTGCTAACTTCTTAGAACCAGAATACCCATTTAAGGCCCTCTTATATATTAGATTACTGAGGGCCAATCCCACTGATTTCGTCAGCCGTCTATCTAATATGTAGGGGGGGCTCCCCACTCTCCCTCAACAGATGATGTTGGGTGAAAGAAGGATCAAGCAAGTTAAATTGCAACACCCAATCCTGTTGTTCTGACAGCAACTTTCTCCTCTCCGGTTATTGAAAACACACGCATGCTCGGCCGAACCAAGCATGCATGTATGGGGGAGTCAGGGAGAATATCCATCGAATGAACAAGCTTTGGGCCAATGTGTATGGGCATCTATACTGAGAGGTTTCCTCACATCTGGGGGTCCCAGGACGGAGACACATGATCAGCTTCTTGTTAGGACCCTTCTCACAAGCAGGAAGAGGTAGAGAACCCCTTTAATAAATAGTCTCTGCGGATGTAGTGAGACAGCTTTACAACAGGTCCTTCTACCATAAGCTGCATGCTGGTATGGACACCGGTGTGGGGGAGGGGGGCTCACTCCTAATGTATATTCTTGGTACATGTCTGATTTGTTTTTAAAGACTAAGTATTTTGTCTGGTGTGACGGAGGTTTTTGTAATTTGCCGATGGCTTTCCATTTGAGTATCTTACGTTGCGATTGCAGGAGGTGACTTCATCTGAGCCCTTATCTCCTCTAAACCCCCTAACTGTTTTGCCCGAGTCCAGCTCCAGCAGTGTGAAAAGTAGCTAACTGGAGGGGGGGGAGGGCTGCTTTAGATGCTGTTATCTCCTGAATGGTAGCAGCTAGAAACATGGTCTTGTTTGAAAGCTGACATTCCAGGCTTTCATACAAGACCAAACTGACAGCAAATAATTGCAGGTAAAACCTGTTTTTACTTTTACTTTCAGCATCCCGAATTCTATCAGTGATATCCTCCCCTGTCCTGAACATATTGCTGTCATTCTGGTATTGTCTGAAAGCTTGGAATGTCTGCTTTCAAATAAGACCAGTTGCATGTTTCTAACTTCTACCACTCAGGAGGTAGCAGCATCTAAAGCAGCCCCCCCCCTCCAGTTAGCTACTTTTCCCACTGCCGGAGCTGGACTCGGGCAAAACAGTTAGGGGGTTAAGCTCGAAGGCTGAAACTTAGAAAAGACAATTGAGCTTAAAGCTGTGGTTTGGTGAAGGAAAGTTACACAACGTCGATGTGAAATGCCAGCGCTGCAATGTCACCCAGCTCAGTCCATATAGCAAGTGCCGGAAAGTGTCCCTAGATCTCCAGCTGGAACTCTACCATGGATTAAAGGGTTTTTTTGAGATGTTAATACTGATGACCAATCCTATACAACAGGGGTCAGCAACCTCCAGCGCTCCAGCTGTTGTGAAACTACATCTCCCAGCATGCACACTTGCTTGGCTGTTCTCTGAACTCCCACAGACGTGAAAGGAGCATGCTGGGAGTTGTAGTTTCACAACAGCTGGAGTGCCGGAGGTTGCTGATCTTGCTATACAATGTACAATGCTGTGATTGGTAAGCGCAGAGAAGGCTGCTGCTCTCACAGGAGTGCCGGTGCCTTCTCAAACAGCTGATCGGCGGGGGACTCGGGTGTTGGACCCGCACCGATCCTGAGGATAGATCATCAGTATAAAAATCTCAGAGAACCCTTTTAATGCCTCATTCACACGTCCGTGTCCATGATGAAATCCGTAATAAGTTGGTCAATGATACATCTGTGAAGGGTCTGTGGTCCGCATGTTGCGGCGAAGTATCGGACATGTCTTCTCTTTTGCAGAGCGGCTTGCACGGTTGCAGGAGCATACGGATGGGCTTTGCGTGTCTTGTGCACATGGCTGGTATCCGTGTTTCGCAGGCGGGTGCCTGAGACTTATATGACAAGCTTTACTTAAAGGGGTTGTCTCACTTCAGTAAGTGACATTTATCATGTAGAGAAAGTTAATACAAGGCACTTACTAATGTAGTGTGATTGTCCATATTGCTTCCTTTGCTGTCTGGATTCATTTTTCCGTCACGTTATACACTGCCTATTTCCATGGTTACGACCACCCTGCAATCCATTGGTGGTGGTCGTGCTTGCACACTATAGGAAAAAGCATCAGTCTCTCTGGTGGTCGCGACTAGAGATGAGCTACAAGATTCTACAGAATCATTTTATCCAATCAGCAGAGATCCTAGAATCATTTTGTCCAATGAGCTGGGCTTCTTCATTTGCATAACCCTGCTGATTGGACAAAATTATTCTGTAGAATCTTTTAGCCCATCTCTAGCCGTAACCATGGGAGCGCACATAGGCTGAGGCTTTTTCCTATAATGGGCAAGCACGGCCACCACTGATAGATTGCAAGGTGGTCTGTTACCGTGGAAACAAGCAGTGTATAATGTGATGGGAAAATGAATCCAGCCAGGAAAGGAGGCAATATGGGTAATCACAATACATTAGTAAGTGCCTTGTATTAACTACCTCTACGTGATAAATGACACTTACTGAAGTGAGACAACCCCTTTAACACTATATATCGGTCTGCTCAGCTCCTCCTTCTCTGTAACCTGCAGACTGCACTGTCATGGTGGCAGGTCCCCTTTAAGGGCAGATGACTGCACAGATGATAAGGCATGTCCCTTGAATTCCCCGACCTTTCCTTACCCGAACTCTCAGTAAACATGGAGCATAACATTGTGCATAATTCTAAGTAAACCGGATCTCTCCATAAAACCGCCTCCTCTGTAACGGAGAAAACAAAGTGCATGTTACTAAATCACAATGTCCGTGAGGAGACTGACGAATGGACAGCAATGATGAGGGAGCCGCCAGACTGATGATATATCACGGTGCTGACCGCACACCGCGCGTTTCTCCATTCACCTTCTGGGATTTGGCTCCAATATTGCTTTTCTTTTGCCAAGATGATCACATTAAAGGAGTTCTCCGAAATATGCTCTGTATATGGGTGTGTCTTTGAGTATCGCCATGGATTTTCTTCTTTATTTTTTGTAGGGGGGATGGGGTGCCCTCTGTGCTCCCACACCCTCACCGAGGCTGTTTAACAAGGTGTCATTTAGGATCTCCGTTAAAGAGTTTTCACTTTTTTTTTTCAATTCCGCCTTCCACAACGTGAACACTAGGGGGCGCCGTAGTGCGATTCAGTAATGCTTCAGTTATCTGACAGGCTGATCTATTAGGACCAGCCATGGTAGACCTGGGAGCCATTGTTAGGGATCCACGTGAGGAGGCACCATGGGTGATGGAGGTGGCCAGTCCCTCTGTCTGGGCACACTCACCGCGTATGGACGTAACCTTACACCCACTAAAATGGACATTCGGCGGGAAGGGGTTAATTAGCTGGAGCGGAGATTGGCTACCAAGAACATCACTGTGTCTCTCTGGAGATCCTAGGCAGTCATTGATCTCTGGGTTCCATGTAATACCTCATCTTCCCTATGGGGGCAGTGCAGGGAAATTGAATACTTCAAGGGGTTCCAGCTTAGGCCCAGAAAGGAAAGAAGCCAGCAGTGACGCGCCGGAAGGATCACGGAATGAGGCGTTGGCGCAGGAAGCAGGGGAGTGAATTATTTTACTTCTGGTAACGCACAGTCCTGGACCTAATCAACAAAAAAAGGGAGTTCAAGGCTGGAAAAACCCTTTAAGGTCCTTTAACACCGGCTGATGGACGGGCAGTTATTGGGAACAGACCATTCAGTTTTAACAATTGCGGTGAGTCGGTGAGCAGAGGGGAGAGTTGCATTTAATCATTCCCTCTGTATGGGAATGAACAATCACTACTACGATCATTCATCCCCATATAGCTTCATTGTTTGCGGGCAGCCGTCCCTGTTTACACATATGGTCTGCCGCCGACTTCGGTTTCCTGCTTTTAAAGTTGTTGAATCGAAGCCCGAAGTTATTCACCGAAGTCTAGCGTAACATCAAATTTAACGCATTTCGCCTCGCCGAAGCCCATACATTTTAATGCTGTACGGAGACATGTTTTTGAACGAATCGACTTTGGATCTTGGGTCTTATTTGTAGAGGATGCTTCTAACAAAAGGGATTGTCCAAAGTGGACAGGCTCCTGAAGTTTTAAAGAGGACCCGGCACCGCTCCTGACATGTCTGTTCCCCATGTAATAACAATTCTGCAGCATCTATTCTTATGACTCTACATTGTATGGTCCCTTTATTATTCCTGCTAGAAATTATGAATGAATTACTAGCCGTTTGCAATGAAGGTCCAGATGGGTGTTACCAGTTGTGGGTGTGTCCCTGTGCAGTCTAACATTATCCAATCAATGCTGCCAGTGTGAGACTGTGCAAGGGGACACAGCCAACTGGTAACACCCATCTGGACCTTCATTGCAAACTGCTAGCAACTCATTCATAACTTACAGCAGTGATAATGAAGGAACGGCACATCATAGAGATATAAGAATAGATGCTGCAGAATTGGTATTACATGGGGGATGCAAGTAGTCACTAAAACGGACATGTCAGGAGAGGGGACAGGTCCTCTTTAGCTGGGTTTCAGTAACTTCCATTGAAAGTAATAGGTTTTTGTAAAAGGCCATTCTGAAACAGACCTGATTGTTAGGGGCCAGACTCATGGTCATCTAAAAATGTATATATATTTTTTTATCTAAAGGGATATTCTGGGACATTGATGGTATGTCCGCTAGGCTATGCCATCAATGTCAGATAAGTGCGGGTCCCACCTCCGAGACCTACTCCTATCTCCAGAACGGAGCCCCCGAAGTGTACAAAGCAGCCATGCATGCACAGCCACCGGAGTGCTGGCACGCTCTTTTTCACTTCAGGTGCTCCGACCTCCAGTGGTGGGACCCGCACCTATCTGACATTAACAGAAGGCCATCAGTGTCCCACATGGACCAACCCCTTTAAAAGGACATTCTATGATGTCCATATGCCGTAACGGGGCATCTAGAAAGAGGTGGTCTTCATGATAGGTCCCGGGGTGGTCTTCATGACAGGTCCTCGGGGTGGTCTTCATGACAGGTCCCCGGGGTGGTCTTCATGACAGGTCCCCGGGGTGGTCTTCATGATAGGTCCCCGGGGTGGTCTTCATGATAGGTCCTCGGGGTGGTCTTCATGACAGGTCCTCGGGGTGGTCTTCATGACAGGTCCTCGGGGTGGTCTTCATGACAGGTCCTCGGGGTGGTCTTCATGACAGGTCCTCGGGGTGGTCTTCATGACAGGTCCTCGGGGTGGTCTTCATGATACGTCCTCGGGGTGGCGTGGGTGGCCATGAACGCCCGGTCAGAGCAGTCTACCTGTACTGTGGGCTCAGCCGCCTGCTTTGCATAGCTGCGGGACTGGAGTTCATTACTCACATCATCCCAGTCATCTGGCGGTGTAATTATTCTCGTTGCTGGATTGCAGATTTGTAACCGTAGCGTCTAATAGGCCGTGAAGAATTAGAGGCAAAACAGTAATTTTCTGGCGAGCGCAGATAGTGTTATTACACCAGGGACTCCTCGGCTGCAGCTGATTTCACGTGCTGAGATTATAATGGAGATTCGGGCTCGTCGCTGCGCTCCCTCCAGTCTCCGCTCCTCACACTGTCTATCCCCAGACGGACGATTTTCTTGCTTTCATCTGTTCTAGTCAGTGATTTAAACGTAATGCTCCTGGGGCCCAGTGCAGAATCGGTAACCAGCACCCCTTCCTGCCTTCTCTGGTGTCACTTGTACAACTGCTAGGTCTGCCCCCCGTGTAGCATGTACCCCTGATTTTAGTGTTTAAAGAGCCCCTGTCCCCTCTCCTGACATGTCTGTTTTAGTAACTACTTGCATTCCCCATGTAATAATAATTCTGGAGCATCTGTTCTTATGACTCCTTTATTATTCCTGCTAGAAGTTATGAATGAATTACTAGAAATTTACAATGAAGGTCCAGATGGGTGTTACCAGTTGGCGGTGTGTCCTTGTACAGTCTCTCACTGGCAGCACTGATTGGTTAATGTTAGACTGCACAGAGACACTTCCTCCCCCAAACAGGTAACACCCATCTGGACCTTCATTGCAAACTGCTAGTAATTCATTCATAACTTCTAGCAGGAATAATAAAAGAACCGTACAATGTAGAGTTATGAGAATACTGTAGATGCTGCAGAATTGTTATTACATGGGGAACAGACATGTCAGGAGAGGTGCTGGGTCCTCTTTAAAGCTTCAGGAGCCTGTCTACTTCAGACAATCCCTTTTGTTCCCAGTTGGGGGCGTGTCCCTGCACAGTTAGACACTATCCAATTAGTGCTGCCAGTGTGACACTGTGCAAGGACAGGCCCCCAACTCGTAACACCCATCTGGATCTTCATTGCAAACTGCTAGTAATCCATTCATAACTTTGAGTAGGAATAATACAGGAACAGTACACGGGGAATGAAATCATTTACTAAAACAGACGTCAGGAGAGGGGATAGGTCCTCCTTAATTAACACGGACCTTATCAGGCACGGGCTGGTCACTTTATGCTATTTTTTACAAATGCACAGCGCTTAGATCAAGTTACTAATATACTGTATATAGTGCCCCGTGCTCAGGCACGCCGCCCCTTTAATGTATGCCAGCATCCCTGTTTACGTAGCCCTTGCGCCTCAACATGTCGGGTCAAGGAGCGGCACATGACTAGACTATTGGATAAGGGCTCATGCACACTACCGTTATTTTTTTGCGGCCTGCAAAACACGGATAATAGCTGTGTGCATTCCGCATTTTACGTACCGGAACGTCCGGCCCCTAATGGAACAGTCATCTGTAATGCCGACAATAATAGGACATGTTCCAGCTTTATGTAGAGCGGCCATGAGCACATACGGACACGGAATGCACACGGAGTCATTTCCGTTTTTGGGGCCCCATTGAAGTGAATGGTTACGCATACGGGCCGCAAATAACACGAAACGTACATGGTGAAAAAAAACGTTTGTGTACATGAGTCCTAACACTGTACTTGTGCGAGTTAAAGAAGAACTCCCGACAAAAATTTTATTCCATGTCCTGCTAGAAATGTGCATGATGTAATCTGTAGTGAATGTCATTTTCTTACCAGTGTCTGAATTTTTGACTTGTATCATCCTGAAGTTTCTTATCTGTGTCATGTGACCAGCAATTAGACCCACCAACTCACACAGAGACTTATGTGTGGACAGGAAGTCTAATTCTCTATGTATTCCTATGAGACTGAAAGTGAGGCTCCCATAGGAATGAATAGAGCAGTTACTGGCTTTCTGTCCTGGGTCAGTTGGAGGTCAGGGAGTTGGTCACATGACCCAGCTACAATAAGAAGAGAGGTTTTTACTCACAGAAACAGTCACTGATAAGAGAATGACAATCACTACAGATTATATCATGTGCTTTAATCCCAGCAGGAGCAGGTCGGGTCCAGGCTCACAGACAGAGCGGGGACCCTGAGGAGAAGACAGGAGCGGTTTATTACCGCTTCTGTGCCGGAGAAGAGCCTTACCTGAAGGCATGCTAGAGGAGGAAGGAAGCGGCAGAGCCCGGCAGTCACGTGACCACCGGGTGTCTCGGGGCCAGAGCAGAGCTGCAGGGTCTAAGGAGACCCTGATCAGCTCTGCCTGTGTCTAATGCCCCCACAGGGGCTCTTTTCCCCTGTAACTGAGGCTCTTGTAGATGCCCCAATTACAGTGGAAACAAAAAAAAAAAGGCAATGTCCTCCAGAGGTCTTTTAATGACCTCCTTAATATATAAGTAAAAAAAATAATAATAATAATAAAAATAATAAAATAATAATAAAATAATAAAAATAATAATAATAATAAAAATACAAAAAAAAAATTAAAAATGCAGTCGCCAACAGAAACAGTCACCATAGTCGCCCCGTTCAATAAAAATCTATACATGTTATATATCAAAACTATCGTCCTCAAATAGGGAACCCATTGCAATAATTAATTTGTGTGTCAGTTTTAATATTTAAAAAATAAAAATCTATAATTAAAAATAATTACTTTTTAAAATAAGAATTAGCGGTTTTCGTCCAAATTAAACCTAAAAAAATTATAAAAAAATCTCTAAAAAAAAACCCCAATCTAATAAGTCCTAAGTGTCAAGTAAAAAAAAATAGCAATAATTATTTTGGTATTCAAACAAATTAAAAAAAATTAGGGTCACTAAACCAAATCACAAAAAGTTGCTGGACATTCAGGCCTTTTATAGGCCCGGTCATGAAAGGGTTAAATGGAGGCGCTGATGCAGGGTCCGTCTGTGTAGAGCAGGGGGAGATTTATGAAACTGCCTGCGCCGTGATTGGTTGTCAGTTGTCAGAAATCCATCCAATAGTGTTGTGGGGACCCAGTAGTGTGATCCTGGAGGCTTTGTTCCCATGTGCGGACCCCTCACCGTCTGCCTCGCCTGCAGTCCTAGTGATCAGTTTTTGGGGGACAAAAGCGTTTATTAAAGGGGCTGTCTGGTGAAGACAATTCCTGTCCATACTGTATGCCTGTTAGGGATATGGACATTGCAGAGTGGATGGCCACAAAACTGGCCACGGCTTCCCCAGCTAAACCAGTTGGTTGCCAGGGGTGTCCAAAGTGGGATCCGGGGTAATCAGCTAATTTTGAAAAGAGACAACCCCTTTAAGGAGCTCCTGTGGAATACCTCCGTCATGTTGCCATCCGTCTGCCCTCCTACCATATGTGTGGGGACAGATGGACTGGAGTATGACTGCACATATTAAGGAGACTCCTAAGTCTGCCTAGGAGCTGAGTACACAAAGACGTATGACGTTGTAGTGTCCCGGTTCAGTGGACAGATCCCCTCAGCATTTCCCCCATTGGTGGACGCGCCCTTGTAGTCACCGAGAAAAATTCAAGGGGTTTTCCATCATTTAGTAAATCCACTTTCTTCCTGGTTCCGCCTGTTCCTTTCCTCTCTGTATTCACACCGTCAGCGCTGGTTGATACGGCCGCCAAGTACAAGGTGCACCCGGTAGCACGGTGAGGCCGCTGTATCTGGAAAGTGAAACCACAACACAAACCCTATTGCCTTCAACCTGCACAGGCCAGTCCTGGTGTAAAACTACAGTTCCCAGCATGCCCCGTCAAGCAGGATTTACAGGAGGCTGTCGGGGCATGCTGGGAGTTGTAGTCTTGCAACAATTGGGGAGTCACGGATTTAGAGTTCAGGTACCCGATCGTGTCCATGTTACAGTCCGTAATCCAAGGATCCACAGAATACGGACACTGTCTGCGTTTTTCTCACTCCCATCCCTAGAAGTGATTTTCTTGTCCGCAGTACGAGCAAGAAGAGGACGTGTTACATACAGATAATGTCTGCGTGCCGTGCGTTTTGTTTACGGACCCGTAGAAATGAATGGGCCTGTGCACAGAACGCAGAACGGACGGTAGATGCTAAATACGGTTGTGTGCATGAGGCCTTAGGTTATGTACACACGACAGTGTAGTTTATGCGGATTTTCATGCAGATTTCGCCACATTTCCGCCCCAAATCCACACGTGTCGTGGTAAATGTGCATGGTAGTGTAGCTGATGCGGATTTTGCCACGTTTCCACTCGTGTCAGGATATATGCGCACGATGTGCAGATTTTCTGTGCGTCTTTTTTTTTTTTTTCTTTTTTGCACCAAATTCACACCAAAATCCGCATGCGTTGCCTGGAGATTTGGACATGGATCTGTGCCAGATCTCACCCTTTGCATTGTAAAATCTGTCCTGAAAATCCACAACTGACGTCCTACGAGCCCAAAATCTACACCGCAGGTCAATTTCCGAACGAAAAAATCCACACTGTGTACATGAAATTTGACAAATCTCCTTATCTTGGCTGGTACTGTATTACACTGTCAGTTTAACGCGCATAATCTGCACTGTGTGCATGTGGCCTTAGGCTACTTTCACTCTTGTGGCAGCAGGGTCCAACGGGGAACAGCCTGCTGGATCCGTACTGCCGCTAGCCACCATGCTGCCGAAAGTCCGCTCCGGCCCCATTCACTATAATGGGGGCAGGCCGGATGTCCGGCCTCAGCATGCCAGAGAGGCGGCCGGACAAAAGCTGCAGCGTGCCGTACCCTGCTGCCGCCAGTGTGAAAGTAGCCTTAGGCAGTTGTTTTCTGAACGTTGACTGCGTGGATTGCAGCACAAGCTGTCATCTGGACTCACAAAGGTTCCAGAAATGGGTTTTAATTGTCTCGGAAGGAACACACGCGAAAAATGATCTCCAGCGAAAGTTGGGTAGCGCTGGACCACGTGGGTTGTGTTGTGATCATTGTGATTTTGAAGCTTGGGCCAGAGCAGGATTTTATGATGGGCAAGTTTGACCGACTGGATCCTATAACTCCCATCCTCCTCTTTATAGATTCATACAGTACTTAAAGGGCATCTGTCAGCAGATTTGTCCCTATGACACTGTCTGACCTGTTACATGTGCACTTGTATCTGTGTTGGTCCCATGTTCATATGTGCCCGCATTGCTGAGAAAAATGTTTTCATATATGCAAATGAGCCTCTAGGAGCAATGGTAATGCCCCCGTTGCTCCTAGAGGCTCATTTGCATATATGAAAACATCATTTTTCTCAGCAATGCGGGCACATACAGTACAGACCAAAAGTTTGGACACACCTTCTCATTCAAAGAGTTTTTGTATTTTCATGACTATGAAAATTGTAGATTCACACTGAAGGCATCAAAACTATGAATTAACACATGTGGAATTATATACTTAACAAAAAAGTGTGAAACAACTGAAAATATGTCTTATATTTTAGGTTCTTCAAAGTAGCCACCTTTTGCTTTGATTACTGCTTTGCACACTCTTGGCATTCTCTTGATGAGCTTCAAGAGGTAGTCACCTGAAATGGTTTTCACTTCACAGGTGTGCCTGGTCAGGTTTAATAAGTGGGATTTCTTGCCTTATAAATGGGGTTGGGACCATGAGTTGTGTTGGGCAGAAGTCAGGTGGATACACAGCTGATAGTCCTACTGAATAGACTGTTAGAATTTGTATTATGACAAGAAAAAAGCAGCTAAGTAAAGAAAAACGAGTGGCCATCATTACTTTAAGAAATGAAGGTCAGTCAGTCCGAAAAATTGGGAAAACTTTGAAAGTGTCCCCAAGTGCAGTCGTAAAAACCATCAAGCGCTACAAAGAAACTGTCTCACATGAGGACCGCCCCAGGAAAGGAAGAGCAAGAGTCACCTCTGCTGAGGAGGATAAGTTCATCCGAGTCACCAGCCTCAGAAATCGCAGGTTAACAGCAGCTCAGATTAGAGACCAGGTCAATGCCACACAGAGTTCTAGCAGCAGACACATCTCTACAACAACTGTTAAGAGGAGACTGTGTGCAGCAGGCCTTCATGGTAAAATAGCTGCTAGGAAACCAGTGCTAAGGACAGGCAACAAGCAGAAGAGACTTGTTTGGGCTAAAGAACACAAGGAATGGACATTAGACCAGAGGAAATCTGGGCTTTGGTCTGATGAGTCCAAATTTAAGATCTTTGGTTCCAACCACCGTGTCTTTGTGCGACGCAGAAAAGGTGAACGGATGGACTCTACATGCCTGGTTCCCACCGTGAAGCATGGAGGAGGAGGTGTGATGGTGTGGGGGTGCTTTGCTGGTGACACTGTTGGGGATTTATTCAAAATTTGAAGGCATACTGAACCAGCATGGCTACCACAGCATCTTGCAGCGCCATGCTATTCCATCCGGTTTGCGTTTAGTTGGACCATCATTTATTTATCAACAGGACAATGACCCCAAACACACCTCCAGGCTGTGTAAGGGCTATTTGACCAAGAAGGAGGGTGATGGGGTGCTACGCCGGATGACCTGGCCTCCACAGTCACCAGACCTGAACCCAATCAAGATGGTTTGGGGTGAGCTGGACCGCAGAGTGAAGGCAAAAGGGCCAACAAGTGCTAAGCATCTCTGGGAACTCCTTCAAGACTGTTGGAATACCATTTCAGGTGACTACCTCTTGAAGCTCATCAAGAGAATGCCAAGAGTGTGCAAAGCAGTAATCAAAGCAAAATGTGGCTACTTTGAAGAACCTAGAATATAAGACATATTTTCAGTTGTTTCACACTTTTATGTAAAGTATATAATTCCACATGTGTTAATTCATAGTTTTGATGCCTTCAGTGTGAATCTACAATTTTTATAGTCATGAAAATACAGAAAACTCTTTGAATGAGAAGGTGTGTCCAAACTTTTGGTCTGTACTGTATGAACATGGGACCAACACAGATACAAGCGCACATGTAACAGGTCAGCCAGTGTCACAGGTACAAAACTGCTGACAGATGCCCTGTAAAAAGTGGCACAGACTCCTTCCTACCGCAGCCTTCAGTGGTGACCCTGGGTAGGTCAGATTGAATCAGAAGACATGTCTGACCTTGTCTCTATAAATTTTTCCTCCAATTAACATCACATCCAGCAGCGAGGAACATGTTGAGAAGAATCCGAGCTGACCGCGTCCTTCATCCGGCAGATAATTGACGCTTGATGTCGGAGAGGCTGAATCTACGTAATGAGCGCGGAGCTGGCGGCTTCTGCGGACTGCTCTCTAACATGTCCGTTCTCTTCTCGGCAGGGGAGACATGGCCATCCTGTTCGCGGTCGTTGCGAGGGGAACCACAATACTGGCGAAGCATGCCTGGTGCGGAGGAAATTTCCTGGAGGTGACGGAGCAGATCCTGGCCAAGATCCCCTCAGAAAACAACAAGCTGACCTACTCTCATGGCAGGTGAGGTGCTGGGTGGGGGAGACGGCGGAGGCTCGGGACGTCCTCGCTGATTATGTGCGGGGTTGTATATTCCTTACTAGGCTAGATGTCAGAAATCTGATGGGAGCAATTACACCCACTGGTGCTGAAACTAAAGGGGGCCTCTCACCTCTCCTGTTTTAGTAAATACATGTATTCCATGTGAAATGGCAATTGTTGTCGTTCCTCTATTAATACTCCTGGTAAGGTGTGAATAAACTGACAGTCAGATGTTACCAGTTGGGGGTGTGTCATTAAACAGACTGACTGTGTAGGGACACGCCCATTCGACAAAGGGGAACGATAATATTCATTTCTTAAAAGGGTTTTCTGAGATTTTTGAACTGATTTATTATCCTCTGGATTAGGGCTGCAGCTATTGATTATTTAATCCAACAATTAATCGAGTACTCTTATAAGAAGAAAATAACAAAAAATAACGTTTTCCTTTATAAAATGTCATCAGACCCCTGTGCCATCACCCCCCATGCCATCAATCCTCTGTGCCATCACCCCCCCAATGCCATGAATCCTGTGCCATCACCCCCTATGCCATCAATCCTCTGTGCCATCAGCCCCCCATTCTATTAGTCCTCTGTGCCATCACCCCCCCCAATGCCATGAATCCTGTGACATCACCCCCCCAATGCCATGAATCCTGTGCCATCACCCCCCATGCCATCAATCCTCTGTGCCATCAGCCCCCCCATTCTATTAGTCCTCTGTGCCATCACCCCCTCCAATGCCATGAATCCTGTGCCATCACCCCCCAATGCCATGAATCCTGTGCCATCACCCCCCATGCCATCAATCCTCTGTGCCATCAGCCCCCCATTCTATTAGTCCTCTGTGCCATCACCCCCCTCCAATGCCATGAATCCTGTGCCATCACCCCCCCAATGCCATGAATCCTGTGCCATCACCCCCCCATGCCATAAACTCTATGTACCATCAATCCCCCAGTGCAATCAGCTCCCCCCCATGTCATCAGTGCTCTGTGCCCCAATGCCATGAGTCCGCTATGCCATCATCCCCACCGATGCCAGCGTGCCCTCAGCTCCCCCAGTACCACCATCTCTGCTCCTAGTCTCCAGCAGCCCTTTAATACTTACCCCTCCTGTAGGGGGCGCCGCTCCTCTGATTTCTTATCCATGCGCTGCACTGACATCATGCAGCGTCAGGTCATAGTGCACATATACCTGCTGACAGGTGACCACGGAGCGGTGAGTAGTAGCAAGCGCTTCACTCACGCTCTGTGGTCACATGAAACAAAGGAATCCTCGATGCTAAAAATTTGCATCGAGGATTTTTTTGTGTCAAATTATTCGATTCAATTGAGTAATCGTTTCAGCCCTACTCCGGATAGGTCGTCAGTATTTGAGCCGTGGGGGTCCGACACTAGGGAAACCCCAGCCCCCAACCCCCACACCGCGGCCTTCTCTCTCTCAGCCTTCCCTAGGCCATGTGATGTCACGTTCATCAGTCACATGACTTAGGCGCAGCTCATCCCCATTCACTTCAATCTAGCTATCCGGAGTTTAGGTGATCAGTTTAAAAATCTCAGGAAAACCCCTTTAATTTAGTCATCAATTTTTAGGAGGAATAACAGAGCAACAATACAATGCAAAGTTCTAAGAATTGTGCTTTCATGAGGAATATAAGGATTTACTAACAAGTCAGAAGAGCTGACGGATCACTGTTCCCTTCTTTCGAAAAGGTTTCACCTGCCCCGGGACTCCTTAGGGACGTCCAGCTTAGGAGTCCAGTATGTATCCTATGATCCTTCCTGATGCTGCTGTATACCCAAAGTGCTCAGCCACGGGAGCATTAGTTGGGTACAAGGAAATTTCCATTAGATCGGCGGGGGGTCCGGGTCCGACACCCGGCACCCCCACCGATCAGCTGTTTGAAGAGGAGACGTGCACTGCCGCCTCTTCACTGTTTACATCCTAGCTGTAACAGGGATAGTGGTGAGTAGGTGTAATTACACCTAACCGCCCCATTCATTTCTATGGGACGGATTGCTCATTAAAATGAATGGGTTGGTTAGGTGTAATTACACCTGCTCACCACTATCCCTGTTACAGCTAGGATGTAAACAGTGAAGAGGAGGCAGCGCTGGTACGGCACGTGCCTCCTCTTCAAATAGATGATCGGCGGGGTTACCGGGTGTCGGACCCCCGCCGATCTGATATTGATGACCTATCCTGAGGATAGGTCATCATATATATAACTCGGAGAACCCCTTTAAAACCTGCCGTCTATCTGAAGATCAGCACAGATTTTTCGGATGGATGTGAATTAGTTTTTGTGTATTATACTTTGTGCAGGGTCCATACTGTGAATCCTCCACGTCTAAATGTTAATAGATCTGATAGATCAGGGATGCTAAACCTGCGGCCCTCCAGCTGTTGCCAAACTACAACTCCCAGCATGCCCTAATAGCTGTAGGCCGTCCAGGCATACTGAGAGTTGTAGTTTTGTAACAGCTGGAGGCCGCAGGTTGAGCATCCCTGTGATAGATGATCCTGATATTTAGCATGTTCCATGGGGGCGAGGGGATCACTAGTCCTCAGAGCTAGGTACGATTGTTATAGTTACCTTTTTTTACGGTTCCCTTTTTTGTCTCTTTTTCCAACAGTTATCTGTTCCATTACATCTGTCAGGATAGAATCATCTACCTTTGCATCACCGATGACGTGAGTACTTTTTTTTTTTTAAAGGGACATTAAAAGATTACATCCATCAGAGACGTTGATGGCATATCACTAGGATTTGCCATCAGTATCAGATTGGTGCGGGTCCCATCTGTGGGACCACTTCTGTCTCCAGAACGGGATCCCCAAAGTGCATCGGTGGCCCCCTCCATTCACCACCGTGGGAGTTCTGAAAATACCCGAGTGCTCCCTTGGCTGCTTCTGGCAGTCCCATAGCAGTGAATGGAGGGTGGACGTGCATGTGTGGTGTTTGGGGGCCACATTGTCAGATAGGAGCGGGTCCAGGAGGTCCCTGCACCAATCTGATATTGATGGCATATCCTAGCAGTATGCCATCAATGTCCCAGATTGACCAAGCCCTATAACTCTATAGTGTCCAGCGGCAGTGTGCTCTTATAGAAGATGCTGCTCATTGACACAGCATGCCTTCCCCATGCCACAGAGCATGCCCATCCCCATGCCACAGAGCATGCCCATCCCCATGCCACAGAGCATGCCCATCCCCATGCCACAGAGCATGCCCCATCCCCATGCCACAGAGCATGCCCCTCCCCATGCCACAGAGCATGCCCCTCCCCATGCCACAGAGCATGCCCCTCCCCATGCCACAGAGCATGCCCCTCCCCATGCCACAGAGCATGCCCCTCCCCATGCCACAGAGCATGCCCCTCCCCATGCCACAGAGCATGCCCCTCCCCATGCCACAGAGCATTGCCCTCCCATGCCACAGAGCATCCCCCATGCCACAGAGCATGCCCCTCCCATGCCACAGCATGCCCTCCCCATGCCACAGAGCATGCCCCTCCCCATGCCACCACCATATCCGTCTCCTAAGAGGTTTGTCATAGTGACAGGCTCTCTTTAAAGAGCACCTGCTACCTCTCCTGACATGTCTGCTTTAATAAATACTTGTGTTCCCCATGTAATAACCGTTCTGCAGCATCTTTTTTTCATAACGCTGTTGTGCTTTTACTCTGTTATTCCTACTGAAAGTTTAGGAATAAATTGAGTGGATGTTACCATTCCCTTTGTCAAAGGGGTGTGTCCCCGTGCAGTCTGATACTGTCAGTGCTGATTGGTTAGCATCAGAATATGTAGGGACACACCCCCAACTGGTAACACCCAATAGGCAATTTATTTTATACATTTCTAGGAGGAATAACTGAGGAACGATTCAATGCAGTGTCCTAAGAAAAGATATTCTAGAACTCCTATAGTATGAGGAATACTGAAATAGACATGACAGGAGAGGCCCTCCATAAGAAGTATGCACGGTGGGACAAGTGTACATTCAGGAATTGATACATTGTATTGAAGAATATATTGAATATTTGCTACGTTTAGGATTTTGAGCGTTCCCGGGCTTTTAATTTCTTGAATGAAGTAAAGAAGAGGTTTCAGACAACATATGGATCCAGGGCGCAGACGGCGCTCCCCTACGCCATGAACAGCGAATTCTCCAGCGTCCTCTCAGCGCAGCTGGTGAGTAGATGGTGGTGAGAGGAGCGAGACGCACAGTGTTCACATTGAGGACGCCTATGCTGAAGCCGAGTCTAGTAACCTGATCCCAGCTACGAGGGAGGAGCAGCAGTCATCAGTCATGTGAGCCCTTCATGATCACAATCTCTGTAAGCCGTTCATATGAGCACATGTGACCCCCGCACTGAATACACGCCGGCCGTCATGTGACCGCACACACAGAGGATACTGGTAGCTATTTGTGTGAATATACAATAGAATTCACTGGACTGAAAAGGCGCTTACCCCTCATCCTATACACGTTACATCGCAGACCCCTGATACAGTATTATTATGGGGAATACCGTGGCAGTACAGCCCTGCAGGGTATTTCTTAAAGGGGTTTTCCAGGATTCATCACAGAAAACCCCTTTAATATTCAGCCAGTAGATATATATATGTTAATTGCTTGTACAGACGACTGAAATCTCCTACAGCTTTTATTACTAAAGGCCCCTTTACGTGGCCCAAAATAGCAAGTGAAGTTTGGGAAGGAAGCGTTCCTTCCTGAAAAATTGCCTGAAGGAGACCTCTGCATTTACATGCAGTGATCTCCTCCACAGTATGGGGAGGAGTGATCGCTACTGCCATCGCTCGCCCCCATACAGAATCATTGTTTGTTGATGATTTAAAGGGGTTATCCAACTCCTCTAATGCCCGGGCCCCTCACACAGATTGTACATACCTCGCTTCCTGACACCAGTGAAGCTTCTGATGCCGCACGACCGCCGCTGCATTTACACGTCGCGCGGATCAAAACATCTGACATTTGGCGACAGTAGGGGAGGTAGATCAGCCAATAGCAGGCCGCGACAGGAACCATCCTCCCTAGCACCGCAGGTGACGCTAAGGAGGCTCGTTCCTGTAGAGGCCCGCTATTGGCTGCTCCCCCCATAGGATGTCTTGTACCGCGCGACGGGGAGATGCAGCAGCGGTCGTGCGGGCATTTGGGGAGGCAAACAATAGGCGGCGTAAAGGGCCCTTAAATCTAGGAATTGTCAATTGAATAACGTCCTACTCTTAATGCCCCATGCACACGCCCGTATCACATCAATTATACAGAGCCGTGATACAGTTCAGGACTGCACAGCTGGCTGCACTGCACAGGTGCACATCTCCATTGGGTAAATCCGGTAATCTGCTGAGGAGCCGACTACCGGATTTACCGCCTCCGTCATAGCTGGGCACCGCTGGATCCCCATGCACTATAATAGTATCTGGCTGGTTTCCAGCATACATACTAGCTTTCTGCATGCAGCAGTATTTTTACGGCAGAAAGTCAGCAGTCATGCTGCAAGCCTGCCAGAAACCGGACAGATCACATTATGGTGAATGGGGATCCGGCGTGGCCAGTGGTGTCCGGCTGTGCCAGATACCGTACAGACACTGAACTCTTTCTTCTTTACCTGAAAAGAAAACACAGCATTTTCATGCAGTCAGCTCTAGGGGGAGCTCAATGCAAAGAGATTACTTCAGTTTCCATTCCAGTAAATGGTAACTATAAATTCCTATGCACTGAGCTCCCCCTAGTGGTGGCTGCAGGCAGCCAGCTTTTTAATGAAGGGAAGATGAATTATCAATGTATTTTTGCTTGTTGTCTTGTGTAAATACACTGAGAAATATGGTGGTCAGAATGAGCACCCCATTTATGAAGCACTTATACCACCATAAAGTGGGTGAGTTGGAGGAAACATTTTTTATTATTACAAATTTGTCAGAAATCTGGGTGTCACGCTTTGCACATGTACTGGTAGACCGGGTGGGACAAGTGGCCCATACTAAGTTTTGTTATGGGGCCCCTATAAGATCTTTGTACGCCCCTGGGGGAGATTATGCCTGGGGTTGGGCTTAAAGGGGTTATCCAACACCTATAATGCCCCCCAAAATGCTCAGACAACTCATACAGGTTATACTTAGCCCGCTCCCTGTCGTTCCTGATGGCCACCGCGGCTTCTCCCCGTCGAGTGGATCAAAACATCCAACAAAGGGGAGGGGTTGTCCAGCCAATAGCAGGCCGCAACGGGACCGAGCCTCCCTAGCATCGCGGGTGACACTAGGGAAGCTCGTCCCTGTTGCAACCTGCGGGCTAAGTATAACCTGTATGAGGTGCCCGGGCATTTTGGGGGGCATAATAGGTGTTGGATAACACCTTTAAAGAGACACTGAGCTATCTCCAAACTTTAGATATGTGATAGCGACATTTCAAAGATTTTGATCGGTGGAGGTTGGAGTGCTGAGATCCCCAGCTGATGGCTAGGACGAGGCGAGAGAATCCCTCACATATCTTGCTCTCTCTCCTCTGTGCAGTAGATGAGACGGGCACAGAGACATCCTATTGAGCCCGTTTCCTGCTTGTTCTAGTGATCAGTGGCCTCCACCGATCAAAACCTTATATATATATATCACTGTGAAATATCAAAAGTTTCTAAAAGCCCAGTGACCCTTTAAATGGATTTGGGATCTAAATGTTGGTACGTGTACCCCTTTATAGGAGCATCTGATAGTCCTGTACCCATCTCCAAATCCCATTTATGCCAGATAAGGAATAATAGATTGAAAAGTGAGAGAGATTGAGTATAGGTCTAACGGTAGGAAGGAAGGACACGATGCAGAATGGTGTTCACGTTGCCGCGCCGTGTCATTGGGTGTAACATGTTCTCTTTATCTCCATTTTAGAAGCATCATTCAGAAAACAAGAATGTAGACCGTGTAGTGGAGACACAAGCCCAAGTGGACGAGCTGAAAGGAATTATGGTCCGGAATATAGGTATGGTCTGTGCACGAGAAAGCGGTGTGTACAAATGGCCGCCATACAGGAGAGGTCCACACTCATGGGCACCTACCCGTATGAGCCAGACTGGAGACATGTGGCGGTTAACACTTTCGATGATTTGGGCCATTCATCTATGACCTTTCCTCTGTACCGGCTGCTTCAGCCCTCTAGATCAGGGATGGCCAACCTGAGGCTCTCCAGCTGTTGCAAAACTACAACTCCCAGCATGCTCAGACTTGCCTTCAGCTATCAGCCTACAGCAGGGCATAGTGGGAATTGTAGTTTTACAACAGCTGGAGAGCCACAGGTTGGCCATCCCTGCGCTAGATCTTTCTCTGCAAAATAAGGTGTTTGCTGGGGTCTCGTGGCTCTCAAAGGGGTTGTTCAAAGCAGACAACCCATTTAAAGGCTATGTACACCTTTGGGGGGAAATTAATTTTTATTATTGCATTATACTTATTTGGACCTAAAAATCACTTTTTCAATTGGTCTTTATTAACAATATGGAATCCTTTTTTGTGTACAGAGCTGGAATGCACTACTAGCTGCCTGTGGATTTTTTCTCAATTCCGTCATCTGAGGAACAGACAGACAGCTTATCTCTTCTCCCTGACCTTATAAACACTCATTAAAGCTCAATCCTTACCTTACTGATAAGAATGTGGCTTAAAGAAGAACTCCTGCGAAATGTTTTATTCTCTGACCTGTTAGAAAAGTGCATGATATAATCTGTAGTGATTGTCATTTTCTTATCAGTGACTGTTTCTGTGAGTAAAAACCTCTCTTCTTATTGTAGCTGGGTCATGTGACCAACTCCCTGACCTCCAACTGACCCAGGACAGAAAGCCAGTAACTGCTCTATTCATTCCTATGGGAGCCTCACTTTCAGTCTCATAGGAATACATAGAGAATTAGACTTCCTGTCCACACATAAGTCTATGTGTGAGTTGGTGGGTCTAATTGCTGGTCACATGACACAGATAAGAAACTTCAGGATGATATAAGTAAAAAATTCAGACACTGGTAAGAAAATGACATTCACTACAGATTATATCATGTACATTTCTAGAAGGACATGGAATAAAATTTTTGTCGGGAGTTCTTCTTTAACTCTTAGAGTACCAGCGCCGTACATGTACGGCACTGGGGCGATGCGGACACATGGCGCCCGCTCGCACATGCGGCGGGCGTTATTGGCCGGCAAGTCTCTGCTGTTTCTAACAGCAGAGACTTGCGGGTACTTACCACCATCGCAAATTCGGTCATTAAGTCAAAAATAAAAGACCCTCATTGCTCATAAAGAAAAAATAAAAAGCACAATCTATTTGCTCATATTTGAGCTTTAAAATAATCACAAAAATATTTTTAAAAATGTTAAATATATAAAAAATAAAAAAAAATAAAAGTTCAAATCACCCCCCTTTCCGTATAATTAAAAAATAAATACCTAAATAACAATAAATATAGACATCATGGGTATCACCATGACCGAAAACGCCCATACTTTTAAAATATAAAAAAAAAAATTCCAATACGGCGAATTGTGTGGCAGAAAAAAGCGTCCAAATGGCGATTCGCTGTTTTTTGTCACTTTTTTTTCTAAAAAAAAATAAATAAAAAGTGATCAAAAAGTCATACACACCCCAGAATGTTATCAATAAAAACTTCAGATCGCCCCGCAAAAACTGAGCCCCCATACAGCTCCGTACACATAAATACCAAAAAGTTATAGGGGTCAAGATATGACAAAAAAAAAGGCCAACTTTATAATTATTTTATCACTATCAAAACGCAGGAAAAACTATACATATTAGGTATTGCCGGATTCGTACTGACCAGTAGAATGAAAGTAACTGGTCAGTTTTAATGAACATCGAACATTGTAAATAAGAAACCCGTAGAACTGTAGCGGAATAGCATTTTTTTTGCAATTTCACCCGATTTGGAATTTTTTTCCCGCTTCCCACTACACCATATACAATATTAAATGATGGCGTTGGAAAGTACAACTTGTCCCGCAAAAAACAAGCCCTCATACAGCTATGTGAACAGAAAAATAAAACAGTTATGGCTGTTTGAAGGCAGGGAGCGCAAAACGAAAACGCATAACCGAAAAAACCTCCGGTACTGAAAGGGTTAAGTAAGTGTTTATGACCTCTCAGTAGTTTACAGATAAGTGAAATTAGATGACTGGCACAAAGTGAAAGTGAAAGTACCAGTCACCCAGCTAGACAAACATTTAACCCTTTGTGACTAAACAGCTCAATATTTTTAATAAAGACCAATTGAAAATATGATTTTTTTATTATGATTTTTATATTATATATACACATTATTATTATTATATTTATATTATAAGTTAAATGCAATCATAAAAAAAAATTGACTCCAAAGGTGTACATAGCCTTTAAGGCTACATTAATACGACTGTATGCGTTTTGCGATCTGCAAACCGAGGATCTGTAAATTACGGATGACGTTTTTGTGCCCTATTTGCAGGCTTCATGCCTATTATTGGCTGCAAAATAAATGAGCTTTATGAAAACCTCAGTCTTATTAACAGATTTTACCTTCTTTCTCCAGATCTTGTAGCCCAGAGAGGAGAACGATTAGAACTATTAATCGATAAAACCGAGAACCTTGTGGACTCAGTAAGTATATAGAGGAATGACACTTGTCCTTTCCGCTCCTTAGCAGACACATGACTTTCACTTAGTCTTTGCCAAAGAGCAGTCATGTGAGAGCTGTGCTCTGTGCACATACAGACGTGGACATAGCGGATACGTATGTGCAATCCTCTCTGGTAAAATGCCACGTGCTGCATATGCTCCACAGCGGCCAATGGTTTTACTTCATCATCCTTAACCCCTTCAGGACCCTGGGATTTTCCATTTTTGCGTTTTCGTTTTTCACTCCCCGCCTTTCCATGGTCCTAACCTTTTTATTTTTCAGTTCACATAGCCTTATGAGGGCTTATTTTTTTTGCGGGACAAGTTGTACTTTCTATTGGCGCCATTTACATTTCCATGCCAAGTAGTGGGAAGCAGAAAGAAAATTCCAGATGGGGTAGAATTTGGAAAAGACGCAATTCTGACAAAGTTTTTTTTTTTACGCCGTACACGATGTGGTAAAATTGACCTGTGGTCTTCATTCTCCAGGTCAGTACGGTTACAACGATGCCACACTTGTAAATTTTCAGTTGCGTTTTAATACTAAAAAACAAAATTAAAACCTTTGAGAAAAAAAAAATATCACCATATTCTGACCCCTATAACTTTTTTGTAGTTATGTGTACAGGACTCTGTGAGGGCTCATTTTTTGCGGGACGATCTGTACTTTTCGATGATACCAATTTGAAGTGTGTGCGGCTTTTTGATCACTTTTTTAAAAAAAAAATATTGAGGAGTGTAAGTGACCAAAAAAATGGCAAATTGGGTGTTTTTATTTTTTCCCGTTACGCCATTTGTCGTATGCCATTCATATTGTTATATTTTAATTTTATGTGCATTTTCGCACGCGACGATGACCATGATGTTTAATTTTTTTTTATTGGTTAAAGGGGTTGTCCGGGTTCAGAGCTGAACCCGGACATACCCCGGTTTTGACTCCCGCAGCCCTCCTGAACAGGGCATCGGAGCATCTCATGCTCCGATGCCCTCCCTTGCCTTGCGCTGGATCGCGCAGGGCAAGGGCTCTTTTGTTTATAAACATTCACTGCCGGGCGGAGGCTTCCGCCCGGCAGTGAGTTCGGTGACGGCACCGGCCGTAATGGGCCGGCTTTAGCGCTGCCCTAGCCGTTTGAATGGCTAGGGCAGCGCTAAAGCCCGCCCATCAGCGCCGATGACGTCACCGGGCTCCCTGCCGGGCGGAAGCCTCCGCCCGGCAGTGAATGTTTATTCACTGCCGGAACCGGGCTAAATTCACGTCACCGGAACCGGGCTAAATTTCTTTGCCCTGCGCTAATTAGCGCAGGGCAAAGGAGGGCATCGGAGCATAGGATGCTCCGATGCCCTGTTCAGGCAGGCTGCCTGGGTGAATTGAAAGGTATGTCCGGGTTCAGCTCTGAACCCGGACAACCCCTTTAAGTATTTTTATTTGTATTTTAAGGAAACCCCCTTTTCCCCCCTTTCCTGATTTGAACTTTTATATTTTTTTATTTAGAATTTTTTTTTTTTTTTACAGTTTTTAAGTCACCTTGGGTGACAATAACTGGCAATCATTAGATTGCCCATAGTGTTCTTTGATGGCTATATACACTATACACTTCATTTGCTCAATAATGATCCAATGTTGCCACCTAGTGGACTTTTTGGGTATTTACCTGAAATAAGAGGCTTCGGACTATTTCAGCATGGTAACGCCGCATGCTTCTGGTCACGTTTGACCACGGCATCTTAAGGGGAAAATGTATGCGATCATGAAGGGAAATGGGATGGCTTAGTTATATAATTTAACCTGATCACCAATACGGTTCCGACAACGAGCAGGTAACCAATGAACAGAAGGCAGCGCTGACTTGGAGCGTGGCCTTCTCTTCAAACAGCTGATCGGCAGGGGTGCCGGGTGTCGGACCTGCGCCGATCTGATATTGATGATCTACCCTGAGGAATATAAATAAAGCGGACAACCACTTTAAATGCAGGCTGCCTGTGGCTGTCATGGCAGACTGGGAGTTGTAGTACTGCTGCAGCAGCTGGACAGCCACAGGTTGGAAACCGGTGCTGAATTAACCTGCTTCAGTGGAAATCCATAAAACCATTCCTTTACATATTAGCCACAAATGTTTAATGGGTCACGTGACCCGCACTGACCCAGATGTTGACTTGGAAGACCTGAGAACTCCGGCGGAGCTGGGGAAGTGAAGGAGCTGGAGCCGCTCTTCCGTTCCGCTGCCCCGCAAAAAAAGAGAACATGTCCTATTCTTGTCCGCAGCCACGGACAAGAAAAGGCGTTTCTATTGTAGTGCCGGCCATGTGCGGTCCGCAAAATGCAGAACGCACATGGCCCGTGTTTTGCGGATCCGCAATTTGTGGACCGCAAAGCAGTTGCGAACGTGTGAATGGACCCTAAATCCTGGTAAGTCTCCAAGGGTTGTCCAACTTTTTTTTTTTTTAATTTCCACCACAGCCCATTGTACCTCTAGAAAAGTCCATACTCGCCTGCTCCCCGGCGCTCTGTTCTGGCCCTCTGGCTGTCTTCACTGGTCTTCTGGTCCTTGTCTGTCTCCTTCTGCATGGATGAGGTCAAGTGCACTGCGGCCATAACGGTGACGTGTCCCCAAACGGTACGTCGCTGCATGGACACGTCACCGCTGAGGTCAGTCATTGGCTGCAGCAGTGTACTTGATCCCATCTACGTGGAGTAGAAGACCAATATAGAGAGACAGGGAGGTGTTGGGAGCAGGCGGGGATGAATTTTTCTACAGATATGGCTGGATGGCGTGTCAAATGGTAAGAAAAGCTGGACAATACCTTTAAGCGGCATTCACACGTCTGCGTGACTGGCACAATTCCTGGACCAACCATGGCTGACGTGAGCCGAACTCGCTGCATTGTAGATATCTATGATGCTGTGAGTTCCAGCCTGAGCAAGGGTCTAATTTCCCAAAATCACAGCATCATTTGAGTACAGAACATTAGATCCGTGGTTGGGGCTGGAAAGATCACTGTGATTCGGCGGTCGGTCTGCTTATCATTTCATTAGGATCCAACGTTTCATGAATACAGGAGCTTTGGAACAAACGAATTTCACTTCCGGCTCCTTTTTCTAGCAATTTGGTAGTCTGACCCCTCTGTAATGAGGTGACCCAACCCTGGATCTTCCAGACACCTGCATACAGATATCTGTATTATTCTAGTACAGGCATGCTCAACCTGCGGCCCTCCAGCTGTTGCAAAACTACAACTCCCATCCTTCCCGGACAGCCTACAGCTATCAACCTACAGAAGGGCATGGTGGGAGTTGTAGTTTTACAACTGGAGGGCCGCAGGTTGAGCATCACTGTTCTAGTACAAGCCCGGAGCCTGTCCCAAGTCCGCCATCTAGTGGTTTCTTTTATTAGTGTCTTGTTGATAGCCTGTCCTACAAATGCTTTTATGGTTCATTTCTTAAAATGCAGCCTCTTTGGAAGGTTGAAGTCTCTGTTTGCACTTCTTCCTTCCCTGCATGGCTGCCTGCACAGGATACACACACAGGATGTGATGTCAGTCAGTACTTCTGCTTGAACCTCAGGTGGGACAAGCATCACTACCTCCGCTGATTTTGAAAATGTGACTCTTTTAGTAAGGGGGGGGGGGGACTTTGGTCCAGTGTCACCCACTACTTTGTTTGTCATTTGATTGGAGCAATTTGTCCCACAACTCTTAACCCTTTCATTGTCTTTGCAGTCGGTCACCTTTAAAACCACAAGCAGAAACCTCGCCAGGGCTATGTGCATGAAGAATTTGAAGCTGACCATCATTATTGCTATTGTAACAATAGTAAGTATCAAGGTTCTGCTGCTTGCTCATTACAGGTGCACATTTCCTAATCCCAGACACTCCCTTAAAGGGCATCTGTCAGCAGATTTGTACCTATGACACTGGCTGACCTGTTACATGTGCACTTGGCAGCTGACGGCATCTGTGTTGGTCTCATGTTCATATGTGCCCGCATTGCTGAGAAAAATGATGTTTTAATATATGCAAATGAGACTTTAGGAGCAACGGAGGCGTTACCATTACACCTAGAGGAGCTGCTCTCTCTGCAACTGCCGCGCCCTCTACACTTTGATTGACAGAGCCTAGCAACGTAAAAGTAATTACATCTGCTGTCAAAGTGCAGAGGGTGCGGCAGTTGCAGAGAGAGCAGAGCCTCTAAGTGCAATGACAACGCCCACGTTGCTCCTAGAGGATCATTTGCGTATATATTAAAACATCAGCAAAGTGTGCACATATGAACATGGGACCAACACAGATGTCTTCAGCTGCCAAGTGCACATGTATCAGGTCAGTCAGTGTCATAGGGTCAAAACTGCTGACAGATTCCCCATTAAGGTGGTTGATTCAAGGACCAATATCACACAAGAATCATTTATTCCAGGGCGACACTTTGGCTTGGATTCATCAGATGTCTTTGTCTCGCAGGTCATCATCTATATCATTGTGTCGGCAGCATGTGGAGGGCTGAGCTGGCCTAACTGTGTGAATAAGTAACCGCCTCTCCTCTGCTGCATGAAGACCATCGACAGGAACCAGAACATAACCTACTACTTGTTCACACATGTAGTGTCCCGTAGAAAAGAGACTTAATGGAAAAGCCTTTTCCCCCCCGAGGCACTGAGGTGTCAGAAGTTCTCCTCAATCTGTCGTCCCTCCATCCTTACTGGACAATGTATCTCTATGCCTTATACCTCCCTCACCTGTTGTCCTGTACAGTTAGGCTTCTACTGGAGATGAAGGACGGTGACGGGAGAGATGTCATCAGTGGCTCCGACCATTTGTCAGTTTACTTCCTAAATAATATATGTGTATATTGGACTGGTTCATGTTTTAACCCCCGGAAAGTGTTTCAGTTATTTTAATTTCCTTTGGCCCGGCCGCACTTGCACTGCTTGTTCTGCCACAATGACGCCGTCCACGCGCCTGTCTTTTATGTATGTCTTGCACACAAATTATATGACATTTTGCTCCACCTCCCTTAAATCATCTCACTTCTGGCATTGTCCGTGTTAGATAGGTGAATTTTCTGTGTGTTCGGGATCATCTGGCAGTTGGATCACCATTTTTGATAGGATAAACAAATGCAGGAACCCGCACCTGCATGAAAAACCTCACTTTAGAACAGGGATCATCTGCTGTGAAACTACAACTCCCAGCATGCCCACTTACTCTGCTATTCTTGTGACTCCCATAGAAGTGAAAGGAGGATTCTGGGAGTGGTAGTTTCAGAATATCTGGAGTGCCGGAGGTTGCTGATCGCTGCTTTAGAACATGTCACTATCCAGGTGGGTCGATAACTAGTTTGCTGCCATAGGGTTCCCAGACTTGCAGCAGAATTTCTGCCTGTCGGTTTAGGCCGGACTCACACGAACATAATGTGGATATATTTACCTACTATATTACTCCTGTGTGTTACAGCCTGACCATAGGATTCATTGACCTGAACTCTGAACATCATAGGGATCTGCGATGCTGACGCTACGTTCACATTTGCATTGTGACATCCAGCAGGCTGTTCCGGCAGAGAAACAGCCTGCCAGAGTTCATTGTATCCGGCGAACCACCGGATCCCTATTAACTACAATGGGATCCATCTGCTTTCCACAAAAATTCTGTCTTTCGGACGGACAAAAAAAAAAACTGACTGAAGGCCTGTATTTCTGGTGGGAAGCGTCCAGATCCCATTGTATTCAATGGGGATTTGGCGGTGCGGTTCGAGGCATGATCAGTCTGGTGAATTCCAGCAGGATGTTCTGATAGATTTCAGAATGCATGTGTGAACATTGCCTGAGAGCTTAGGTTAGTTAAAGCCACAGTCGGGCCATAATGTGGATTCTCTTGTGAATCTGACCTATTGGTGAATCTGGTATTACATGTAGTTCTATACCCGCCCCAAGTCACTGCATTTGAATCTTGATTATTTATTCGGGCTTCTAGGAAAGCTGAAGGATAAACCCCCATGGCATACTTGCCAACAGTCTCTGGTTTTGCACACGAACCTGGCAGAGGTTTTTGCAAAGCCTGCCTAAAAGTGCCAGTTTTGGGGAGTTCACTGAGAAAGAGTATGCTATGGGCGCTGTATTGGTTAAGATTCAAGGGCTTATGCCTATGGCTGTATTACAGAGAAGTAGTACAGGCTTACTAAACATTTGGCTGACCAACATGCAGCGATCTGTCCCCTCTGTCCACGTCGCTGCCTTTCTAGGATGATTTTTCATTCAGAATTCAAGCTAAGGTGGAAGACAACTGTGGTAGCTATGGTGACGCGTCCATGTTGGTTGTCACCTAGCTTTTCCAGGAAGAAAAGTCAGTATTATCTCCTACAGAGTCATATAAGTAGTAATTAGACATAGAATAGCCACGTCAGACATGGGCCTCACGTGGACGTGGTAATACGATGAAAACCAGTCATCCAGTTTCAATTTTACACATATTTACCGCTATTATTTCCTTATAATTGTCTACAAATGTTATCCTGCTTTATTTAATGATCGTTAACTCTATCTGGAAACTAATCTTGTATATAATATACAGAAGGTCCACCGGCTTCCATCTTGTTGTGTCGCTTTATCTCAGGCTTTGTTACCGCTGTTTCCTGTTGTCGGTGGGAAGGGGTTTTTGTCGCACTTACGCTTTCATAGTTTGCAGAATGATTCCCCCTTAAGGGGTCGCTTTGGGATCTTTTAATTGCCCTTTCTGGGTCTGTGTCTGGTGCAGCAGCTCAGCCTATTCAAGTAGGCGGGATGAGCTGCAGTACCGGGCACAGCCACACCCAGATGTATGGCGCTATGCCTGGATAAACTATGAGGGGCTCTAGCGGGCACCATGGCCCCTTCATTCTGCTTCTTGATCGGCGCTCCCGGGATAGACCGGAAAAAAAAAAACCTTTTAACATTTGAGTTGTCTTTTTTTAGGGTGTTTTAAATTCTATTCAGCTATTACATAGTTATATCCCATCCTGGGAAAGTTGGGTGACTGCCAATATGTCCATCAGTGAATGATATTTGCCTACTTAGGCAGAATTCGGGGAGATTGGAATATATGCCTAAAGGCTCCTGCACACAACCGCTTCCATTTTCTGGACTGCAAAATACGGATGCAGTCCGTGTCCATCCCACACTTTTCCTAGACCCCATTGTAAAAATGCCTATTCTTCTCCGCAAAATGGACAATAGGACGTGTTCTATAATTTTCTGCACAGATGCAGACAACACAGGGACGAGATTGGGCGTGCCGTCCCTATATTTTTTAGCCTTGAATGAATGGGTCCGCATTCGTTCCACAAAAAATGCGGATTGAAAATACAGTGGGGACCATGAGGCCTAACTACACTGCGACATGTGTGGACTTGGTTGGATTTTTTGCGACTTTCGTGTCGCCAGCGTGACACCATTGTCTTTCATTATAAAAAATACCATGCAACTTTTTGGCGACACGTGTAGCCCTAGCCTAACTGGGCAGATTTGTCTTCGGATCAGTTTCGGCTTTTTTTTTCTTTAAATGGGTTTCTTCACACCATTTTTCCAGTGTTTTTAGACTTTTGCAAAAAAAAATAAAAAAATGCAGTACATTTCTAGGGTTTTAATACCATTTTTCCCGAAGAGCTTTTGGTGGCATTTTAAATTTGGTAAGGTGTTTTTTTTTTTTTTTTTTTTTTGGTGTTTTTCAACGCCTATGGAAAAAAAACACCAGAATAAACATCATACCCAGAGCACGCTGCATAAAGTAAAAAAAAAGCGGTGGATACCTTCCAATATTTTACCATGGTCTGTAAAGTAACACAGGGGCAAAAAGTGTTTGACCTAAAAAATGCTGTGAAAAATACCAAAGAAAACACCACAAAAATAACAGGTTTGAAGTAATGAGGTTGGGGGTGCCCCAGGGTATTACTGTTCAGATCTTCCATGGTGGACACAGTGGTCGTGAACCTAAACAGTGATAACTACAAAATGGCTAAAAGGATCTGCAGTATGACAAAAGAGGATAGCGGAAGATTTACATTTTTTTCCTTTTTTTTTTTTTTTTTTTCCTAAGGTTTTTTTTTTTTGGGGGGGGGGGGGGAGGCCAACTTGTCTGCTGCTAGAGCGGAGACGATTGATCTTGTCTGCTGCTAGAGCGGAGACGATTGATGTTGTCTGCTGCTAGGCGGGTAGCTAGAGCGGAGACGATTGATCTTGTCTGCTGCTAGGCGGGTAGCTAGAGCGGAGACGATTGATCTTGTCTGTTGCTAGGCGGGTAGCTAGAGCGGAGACGATTGATCTTGTCTGCTGCTAGGCGGGTAGCTAGAGCGGAGACGATTGATCTTGTCTGCTGCTAGGCGGGTAGCTATATTGTTTACCCGGCTGTGATAAAGAGTTGATTAATTTGTATTGTTTTACATTGTTCTCTGTTAGGACAGCGTATACATCCATGGTGGGATGACTGCTTTACGTGTACGTATATTGTAATTGTTGTACGGTACATATTTGATTGCTGAAAATAAAGAAAAAACAAAAAAGCACCGCAGCACTTTCACAGATGTGGCGTACACTCTCCCCATCCTGATAAGTGCCACAAAATGGGCAAAAGTATCCAGAGTTTGTCCAAAGCTTAACGTGCATCTGTTGATTTGGTTTAACTTTTTTTGGGAAATGTCCTTCTTCTTACTAGAAAACAATGTGTAAAGATTTTTTTTTTTTCGCAGCGCTGTAACTAAGCATTGAAGACGACTGTGTGTACATACAGAGGCAGGCTTCTCAGCCTGCCTCTTATCTCACTACCCCAGCCCAATTCACTAGATGTGCTCTATCACTGCTGTGTCCCTGACTTGCTGCTAATGCTCACGGCTGACAGCTCTGTACATGTCTCTTTTCCTACAAATCTTTTTTAGTTGCTGTGTTCACGGCAGAGAGCGGAGAACTTTTAGTGATGACCGTAAGAGTACATTAATATTGCACACAGCACAGAATGCTGCAGCCCTGCTTTTCTGTGTTTCTTTCCAGGGCTAAGACACACTGGGAAGACAGGGACAGTAGCGGAGCTGCAGCGTTTGGCACCGACAGTAAGTGTGCTGTGTTACTGTGCACTTAGTGCTACTTTCACACCAGCGTTTTTGCTGGATCCGTCATGGATCAGCAAAAACGCTTCCTTCATGATAATACAACTGTCTGCATCCGTTCTGAATGGATCCGTTTGTATTATCTTTTAAATAGCCAAGACGGATCCGTCATGAACTCCATTGAAAGTCAATGGGGGACGGATCCGTTTTCTATTGTGTCTGAGAAAACAGATCCGTCCCCATTGACTTACATTGTGAGTCATGACGGATCCGTTTGGCTCAGTTTCTTCATGTGGACACCAAAACGCAGCAAGCAGCCTCCAAAACGGAATGGAGACTGAACCGAAGCAAAACTGATGCATTCTGAACTGATCCTTTTCCATTCAGAATGCATTAGGACAAAACTGATCAGTTCAGGACCATTTATGAGAGCCTGTGACGGATCTCACAAACGGATCCTTACAACGCAAGTGTGAAAGTAACCTTAAGCGCTGGAAACTCCATTGTCTGCGCTCTTCCCTGCGCTCACATCTCCGCAGTCCAAATACCAACTGTCAGCCGGACAAAAAGACGTTGCATGCGGTTAGCGCTGGAAGCAGATCAGATAGGCCGGGACACAGCAGTTATAGGGCACATGTATTGATGAGAGGCAGGCTGGAAGCCTCTCTATGTACACATAGCCATCTTCAGTGATCAGTAGAAAGCTGAAGATGGAGTCTTCGCACCCTATGGTTTTTTAGTAAGAGCCGTTTCACATGAGCAAGTTTTCCTTCCAGATGCGATAGTGAAGTGTAGTGAACGCTAAAAAAAACCCTTCCCCTAATAAAGTCATTAAAGAAGAACTCCCGCAAAAATTTTATTCTCTGACCTGTTAGAAAGGTGCATGATATAATCTGTAGTGAATGTCATTTTCTTATCAGATGCTGAAATTGAGAGTTTCCACTCTCTTCTTATTGTAGCTGGGTCATGTGACCAACTCCCTGACCTCCAACTGACCCAGGACAGCAAGCCAGTCACTTCTCTATTCATTCCTATGAGACTGAAAGTGAGGCTCCCATAGGAATGCATAGAAAATTAGACTTCCTGTCCACACATAAGGTGCTGTGTGAGTTGGTGGGTCTAATTCCTAGTCACATGACACAGATAAGAAACTTCAGGATGATATAACTCAAAAATTCAGCTACTGGTAAGAAAATGACATTCACTACAGATTACATCATTTACATTTCTAGCAGGACATGGAATAAAAATTCTTCTTCTTTAAAAATCAAAATTACAGTTACACATTAAATATTGGAGGAAATTATACACCGTTCTTATACATTTGTGACAGAAATATTAAAGACCTGCCCTCTAAGCCATTCTGTACAATGATACTATATTAGGAAATTGGATAAATAGCAATTAGATAGTTATTGGAAGCACTCCCTTCTCTTCACATGGGGCAGATTTGTTGCAGAAATTTCTGAAAATTTGTTCCATACATCTGGTTCTTCTGCGGCATAGCATTCTGAAGGCCTCATTCAGACGAACGGGACAGTCACAGAAATCTCTGCAAATCTGCTGCATGTATGTTTTCAGCCAGTTTTACAGCATCCATGGAACTGCTGTGAGTCAGGCATTGTTTCCCTCATTTAGGGCTCATGCAGTCAGTGCCCGTGCTGTGGACCGTAATTTACAATGCACGGGCACTGACAGTGGGGCCACCGGATTCGGATCGCGGGCCCATTCATTTGAATGGGGTCCGCGATCCGCATCTGACGCTCCGCACCGCAAAAAAGTAGTGCTTGCACTACT
This sequence comes from Rhinella marina, assembly GCA_900303285.1. Taxonomy (NCBI): domain Eukaryota; kingdom Metazoa; phylum Chordata; class Amphibia; order Anura; family Bufonidae; genus Rhinella; species Rhinella marina. The sequence goes on along the minus strand of ONZH01027874.1, from coordinate 41,259 downwards.
TTTTTGTGGTGCGAAGGCATGGCCAGAAACACCACGGAAGCACACTGCAATGCCTCTGCTCCGCATCTCTTGGATTGTGGACCCATTGAGGTAAGTGGGTCCACGATACGTGATGCACACGGCCGGTGCCTGTGTATTGCGGGCACGGGCCAGCACCGGTCGTGTGCATGAGCCCTTACTGGTGTTTTTTGTCCCATAGACATACATTGATTTTGCCTTGCTTGAAAAAAAAAAAATGCGTGTGCAATGTGAGCAGGTTTTTGCATGGTGTTTTTTCTACCAGTGTATTTTTCCCATAATGCTCTAAGGGAAAATGACATCAGAGGGGGAATGCAAAGGATGCAAAAAACACAGTTAAAAATACAAGTTGTTTAAAAGCACTATCTCAACAACACCACAAAAAGTCAGATATTTTTGGATGCTTTTTTGTGGGTAAAAAAAAAAAATGCTACGTTACGCAACTTTTGAGGCTTGATGTCGTGTCGGAACATCTCTCTTTGTAGCCTTAGCTTTGTTAGTTAAGACATTCCGTGATACTTTGTTAAAGCGATTCCAGAGGTACAACTTCATCTGAGCGTCTTACTATAGATATCATTATGTCCACCTTTAAACGTTTCCACATATAGAAAAAGTTGACATTTGTTATTTGATCCTGTCTTACAGTTAGAGCTGCATTCACAATTCTGCAGGCTTCAGCTCTTACATCTCCACCGTCCTTGTTTGCTCTGATTTCCATAGGGGTACAGCTGTATCAGTATCCCTCCTCCCCCCACAAATGATGACTTCCTGTATACAACGTAAAGTTGCGATAAATCATTGGTTCTACCATTAATGAACTGGTTCTGATAATTTGCCACATTTTCCACCATTACTACACAATAAGGGCTCATGCACACGACCGTTGGTCCGTTGTTTGGCAGTCTACAAATTAGGGATCCGCAAAACATGGAACAACCAGCTCCTAATAGAACAGTCCTATCCTTGTCCATACCGCAGACAATAACAGGACATGTTCTATTTTTTTGCAGAATGCCCCACGTGGACTAGGAATGCACACGGAGTCATTTCAGTTTTTTGTGGCCCTATTGAAGTGAAAGGTTCCGCATACAGGCTGCAAAAAAAAAAAATAATTGTGTGCATGAGCCCTAAGAAACAAAGACAATGTATATGGTGCAAATGCTTTTCACTGTACTAATATAGTCATTGATTGTGACTAAATGTGTAAATAAAGCTTGTTAAAGAGAGCGGCGCTTGGCCTTCACTGATTTAATCAAAGCTTAAAGGGAACCTGTCACCACCTGTAGCCAAAAAAAACTGTTAGTAGTACCTTAATTTAGGCGCCAGGGTGATGCTGAATAAGATCTTCATAAGGAGAAGAGATTCTTCAAAGTGGCAGAAATTGATCTTTTAATTCTCCTGCGCGCGCTGTCTTGACTCCGCTTGAAGTCAAGGGGGCAGCGGCCTCCTTGCTTCAAGTCAAGCAAACCACTCCCCTGGTCAACTTGACTGACAGGTTGCCATTGGGCCGGGGATTGCGCAAGTCTCGCGCATGCGCGGTGCGCGATATCTCCCTGCGCGATCCCGGCCCCGGCTCTTCACTTTGCCAGCGTACGGCCGGGCGTTCCGACGCTTTCAATGACCCCTTGCGTGCAGGGATGGCGGCCGCGCTCTGCCAAGCGCGCTCGCTTGCTTCTGTGGCGCATGCGCTGTACAGACAAGAGCGCCGGCAAAGTGAAGAGCTGGGGCCGGGATCACACAGGGAGATATCGTGCACCGCGCATGCGCGATCCCCGACCCAACGGCAACCTGTCAGTCAAGTTGACCAGGGGAGTGGTTTGCTTGACTTGAAGCAAGGAGGCCGCTGCCCCCTTGACTTCAAGCGGAGTCAAGACAGTGCGCTCAGGAGAATTAAAAGATCAATTTCTGCCACTTTGAGAAATCTCTTTTCCTTATGAAGATCTTATTCAGCATCACCCTGGCGCCTAAATTAAGGTACTACTAACAGTTTTTTTGGGCTACAGGAGGTGACAGGTTCCCTTTAAAGGGGTTATCCAAGCCTTTGCTCCTCAGGATAGAAAAGGACAAAAAGGAGGGAAAAAAAAGAGGATTAATCACTAATATCTTGGGGGAACTCCAAAATATATATATGAGATAGGTAGGTGCAAGTACTACTGATAAATAGGGAAGGAAAAAAGTAAATATAGTTATAAGTGGTGGAGATGGGCGTTTGGTGGTTTTTGAAAGGTAGAGGCGGCACAAACACGGTCCAAGTGTGGGAGTCTCCCTACACTTAGAAACACTGGTGGGTAAAGACGAGATCAACGCGGATGTAGAAAAAAGGACCTCGCATAGGCGCCAGTACCCTAAATAGTGTAAACGTTAATTTTCATAACACCTAAAGCTCAAGACACCTTGAGACAGAGCCTCCCAGAGCAGAGTTCGCTTCTCGAATCGTAGGGAAGAAATGGCAGCAGGCGGAGCAGCTTCTCATCAGGTCTCCTGAAGAAGGGGGCTTACTGAGGATACCCCCGAAACGCGTTGAGAACCATTTATTAAGCTAATAAAGGGACCTGAAGAGAAGCTGCTCCGCCTGCTGCCATTTCTTCCCTACGATTCTAGAAGCGAACTCTGCTCTGGGAGGCTCTGTCTCAAGGTGTCTTGAGCTTTATCCAAGAGACATCTTCCCCAGTGAAGTGAGTTTATTTCCTATCACTTATATGGTTATTGTTTTTAGTATTATTTTTATCATTTATTCAATATTTATTATTTCTCTCTATCTTATATCTGATGTGTACTCGAATGTGACCACCATTTATCTTCTCAGTCTACCACACTGTGTATTATCTGTTTATAGCACATGAGAAACACCCTCAATGTATACGTGAGACCCTGAATCATTACACGATAATTATTTTCTTCTGGTTATGAAAATTAACGTTTACACTATTTAGGGTACTGGCGCCTACGCAAGGTCCTTTTTTCTACAGCCGTGTTGATCACGTCTTCAGGATAGATCATCAGTATCTGATCGTTGGGGATCCGACACCCGGGACCCTCGACAATCAGCTGTTTGTGAAGGCATTGGTGCTTGCAGTAGCATCGCAGCTTGGCCTGTCATGTGACGTCACATTCATCAGTCAGGTGGCCTAGGCACAGCTCAGCCCTATATAAAGGGCTATCCCACGAATAACGTAAAAAAATTAAAATCAGACATCATATAGTACATGACAACCTCTTTCTAACAAAGCTAGAACCAGCCCTGGACCTCACATGGATCCAGAGATCTCCCCATTTATTGCTCTGCTAGATTTATATCAAGCTGACAGGTCAAGGGGAGTGTCTTTTCTGCTGCAGCTCAGGAGGTGTGTCTCAGCTCCTCCTATCACAGCTGAGGAGGCGTGTCTCAGCTCCTATCACAGCTCAGGAGGCATGTCTCAGCTCCTCCTATTACAGCTCAGGGGGCGTATCTCAGCTCTCTCTATCACAGCTCAGGAGGCGTGTCTCAGCTCCTATCACAGCTCAGGAGGCAGTTAAAAGTTGAAACTGAGCATGTGCAGCCTGCTCAGTGAATAGGTCAAAGAAATAAGAAATTAAGTGGTCCTAAACAGATACATTTTATTGAATAACTCAGTAGCTATACAAAATTTGTAATCACATGCAATTACAAAAGTATTCAGATCCAGGCGCTGGTTTGAAAACTGTAGAATATTTTTTGTGGGACAACCCCTTTAAGTGAATGGGTCTGAGCTGCAATACCAAGCACAGCCACTATACGATGTACGGCGCTGTGCTTGGTGAGCAGGCACCAGTGCTATAACTAATCAGGTGGTGTCCCAGGTATTGGACTCCCACAGATTAAAATACCAATGACCTATCCAGGGGATAGATGACTAAACCCTTTCTTAAAATGTTTGTATGAGATTAAAAAGGAACATCACCTATCTTGTGCATGGGCTGTAGAAGAACAGATGAGCCCCAGTCACAGCCGCGTTTCTTCCAGTCCCATGAATTATACACTACTCACAAAAAGTTAGGGATATTTGGCTTTTGGGTGAAATTTATGAAAGTTCTTGCTACAGTGATATTATATCATGAAAGTTGGGCATTTAAGTAGAAGCAGGAATGGTAATTTCCTCATCTCAAACAATTTATTGTAACAAAAGCCAACACTAGTGCTGAGTATACCTCCACAACAATGTCAGTATCTCAATAACTTGTCATGTGGTCTTAAGCATCAATTACATCTTGACAACGACGTCTCCTGCTGTTCACAAGTCAACTTATTGTCTGCTGAGGCATGGCATCCCACTCTTCTTGAAGTGTGGCCCTCAGGTCATTGAGGTTCTGGGGTACAGAGTTACGAGCCTCTACATGGTGACTCAGCTGATCCCATAGGTTTTCAATGGGAGTCTGGAGAAAGTGCAGGTCACTCCATTTGAGGTCCCCCAGTCTCCAGCAGCCGTTCCCTAATGATGTGACCTCAATGAGCTGGCACATTGTCGTTCATGAAGATGAAATTAGGCCTGTGTTTTTCATGCAGAGGCACAATGACTGGATTCCTGGTGTTATTCACATAGTATGGGTTTGTCACAGTACCATTCACAATGTGTAGGGCAGTTCTGTATTGACACACCTGCCCACACTGTAACACCACCACCACCACCAAAGGCTCGCCTGGTGACAACAGTGACTGATGCATAACGCTCTCCCTGACATCTCCAACAAGGTTGGCGGCCATCATTGCTGCTCAACGTGAATCAACTTTCATCAGTGAACAGCCATGAGGCCCACTGGTCCCTCGTCCAGTGTAGATGCTCCCTTTCTGTGCCTGGTGGTGTGGTCAGGTACCCTTGCAGGTCGTCTAGCACGCAGACCACGCTGATGTAAACGGTTTCAAACGGTCTGACATGACACTTGGGTGCTTCTCACCTCCTTTAAATGTGCCTAGGGTTGTGTGGCATTCAGCAACTGGTTCTGCAGGGTATTGTTCACAATGAAGCAGTCATCAGTGTGGAATGTGGCCAAAGGACGTCCACTTCTATGTCTTTGTGTGTCTCTTCCAGTCTCTGTATCTCTGATACAACCTGCTGATCACACTCTAAGATCAGTGTCCTCTTCTGCCTGAGGTCATCCTGCTTGAAGCCTCGCAATGGTGAGGTACTGTTAATCAACCAATCAATGTTAGGTGTCGTCTTAGTCTCATGATGTCAAAATGTAAACAGCATGATGAGGAGGATCGTTTAAATACCTATTCTAATTGAACCAGGAAATGTATTGGGCGATTCATGGATCAAACACCTGTTGTGAATTGTGCTGTTAAGCTCCTTGTTAGAGAACAACAAGTTGTACAAAAAGTACTGAAACAGTGAACAGTTGGACATGAGCATTCAAAAGTTTACAGAAGGAAGGTCACATTCAGTTCACCTGTAAAGGTTAGAGTGCATTTTAGGTTCAACCTGAAATCTTACCCACAAGCCAAATATCCCTTTTCGTCAGTAGTGTAGTTTATGAAACTTTTTAAAGCCTCTTGTCTCACTTCCTTGACCTTTTTGCTCCTTGATCTATTAGAAAAACGGAGTGACTCTACATGAAGACATTAATCAGAACACGTATTTGATCTATGTTACCATGATCTACAGTAAATAGGATCAAAGAAAAGGACTTGACATAAAATCAACAGTGCAAGCAAATATCTATCTAAATATAAAAAAATGCCTTGCTCTCCAGATATCAGCTCCTCTCTTTTCCTAAACTAACTTTCTGAATTATTGAAACAAGCATAGCATTAGCTCCAGAATACTTCATATCTCTATGGCATTTTGTGCTTTATCTGGTTGGCAGTGTGCCATTGCATTGTATGTATTTTCATTGCAATCAGCCATAGCATCGTGCACCTGCCCACTGGGATGTGCGGACTGAAAACCCCTCTTCTTTTCTTTGTAGTTTGTACTGGAGGTGTGGCTACTCCATTTGGTCATGCACTCCTGACCAGCCCTGCCTGCTCCATAGGCTGATTTTAACTAATGTAACTATAAAGCAGAGTGGACTTGGCATGCGTGTTGGTACCTGCATCCCTGAATTAGTGGAGGCCTTTGAAGCACTACAAATGGCAAAAGGCAGAAGGGACCCAGCATGCATGTGGAACCAAACACCCCCTGATTATACGGAAGCCAAGGTTGGCAAATAACATGTAGGAAATAGTGTTAGGTTCCCGTCCTACAGAGATCACCATGCACGATTTGGTGGACGGGCTCAGATAATTTTGTACAAAATACATTTGCCAAGAATCTCTAATTTACCAAACAAGCATAGCATTAGCTTCAGAATACCTCATATCTCTATGGCATTTTGTGCTTTATCTGGTTAGCAGTGTGCCGTTTCATTGCATGTACTTTTTGAATTCTGTCATTCATCCGTAGACAGACTGTTTCTTTGATGACATAGTATCACAGTAACCAGCCAGGCAAAAAGAAGAACACAACACAATGTACATTTCTCATTTACTTAGAGGTTGTCAAGCAGGAAATCGAAAGGTGACGTTCCACAAAACATATTCTCTTCTACACAACGCAACTAAATCCACTTTATAGAACCACACAAATATTGTGCACCGTCGTCATTTGTGAGTGCTGCAGTCCTTGTGGCGAGGGACTGCTGCTCCAGTGACTTCTTCATATGGGAATAGATCTATGTATATACATATATTCACACATTAAACTGCCACGACTTTAAAAACTTGCAGATGAAAAACCGTCTCTGCTTTAAGTAGAAAAAAAAAAAAATACAAAAATGTTCTGTGAATGGCAAATAACAGAAAACTATAAAATGTTAAGACCATCTACGTTACATCTGTTCCTAACATGATCTTCAGAAACTGACATTGTGCTCCATGTCTTCACACATTGAAGGCTGGCATTTTGTGGCCAGGCCCTGCAGGTATCACGCCTATTCTAATTAATGTCGAGGCTTGAAGATGAGGGGCTGGGCAACTGCTTTGAAGGGTTTTTGCCAAGTTTAGAAGTTATCCCCTTATTCATAGGAAAAGGGGATAACTGATCGCTTGGGATCCAACTGCTTGGACCCCACTGATCCTGGGAATCCGCTTCCCCCCCCCCGATATGATGGATCGGTGGGGGTCCCAACGATTAGTCAGTTAGTCACCACCTATCCTGTGGGTAGGGGATAATCGCTAAACCTGGCACAACTGCTTTAATTTAGGTGGAAACTGAATCCAGTAAGAAGCAAGAAAATGGTGGAAGTCACAGATTCCCAGTAAATTTATCAGCCTCATCCTTCAAGGACCCAAACCCATATTATGTCTACTTAAAGAACTCCCGACAAAAATTTTATTCCATGTCCTGCTAGAAATGTACATGATGATATCTGTAGTGAATGTCATTTTCTTACCAGTGTCTGAATTTTTGACTTATATCATCCTGAAGTTTCTTATCTGTGTCATGTGACCAGCAATTAGACCCACCAACTCACACACAGACTTATGTGTGGACAGGAAGTCTAATTCTCTATGTATTCCTATGAGACTGAAAGTGAGGCCCCCATAGGAATGAATAGAGCAGTTACTGGCTTTCTGTCCTGGGTCAGTTGGAGGTCAGGGAGTTGGTCACATGACCCAGCTACAATAAGAAGAGAGGTTTTTTACTCACAGAAACAGTCACTGATAAGAAGATGACAATCACTACAGATTATATCATGCACCTAACAGGTCAGAGAATAAACATTTTTGCGGGAGTTCTTCTTCAAGTCAGTCACGGGCCAAAAGCTCAATATGGGACCTACCTAACCCCCCCCCACCCACACACACACACACGTGATATTTGGGGGGTGCTGTGTATCGGTCCAGATATGCGATTAGCACAGGGTTGTCCACCTTCGGAGGCCTTTCGGCCAGACCCCCGTCACAAGACCTGTAGAGGATAGCATACTTACCTCCTCCCTGCTGCAGGGTTCTGGCTCCTTTGGGCTCCCACTGCCACATTCTGGTCCAGCTGGTGTGACGGAGGTCACGTATCCTACTGCAGCCAATGACTGGATGCAGTGTTGATGTGTCTACCATACTTCACGTCAATAGGTCACATGACGCATCAGCTGCAGTGGCACACATGACCCCCCCCACCCCCATTAAACCAGATGTTGATGAGCAGGACCACAGCATGGCATTGTGGGACCAAATAAGCCAAAACCCTGCAGTGGGGAGCAGGTAGGTATGCTTCCCTCCACAGGTCTGGCAATGTGGAAGGGTGTAGCCCGAAAGGTGGAAAACCCCTTTAAGCTAGCCATACACATTAGATGTGTATCAAACACAATGATTTCAACACACTAATGTGTATGGTGATTTAAGCCAGATCCAGCAGCGTCTTTCTTCCCTCTGCCCATTCTTGTCTGAGCATGCATATGTATGGGAGGATCGGGAGAGATAGCCGTCAGCAACAGATATCTAATGTGTATGGCCAGACATAGGTGGGTGCCATATACAACCCCCATACAAACATATACCACTGTATTCATCTCTAGCCTGAGTACTCTGTTCTTCACAGAGCAGGGGAGTATAGTGATGGCAGCGTTGTACAGCAGTAGTCTCAGAGCTATGGCCCTCCCCACAGGCGGTCAGGGCATGCTGGGATTTGCTGGGGAGTCAAAGGCTGTAGATCACCACTGTATGGTGGGTGGGTGTTGGGAGGTGCAATACCCAAAAAGTTTTCCCCTTCAAAATGTCTGCCTTCAACATGTATAGGTGAAACCTCAATAGCAATAGTGCAAAAATGTCCAGCAAGTCGAGCTTTTTTTGTCCTTCTAAAACCAATGGCTCAGTGTTAGGGTGAAACGGATTCATCTGCTACAACAAGCAACAAACACGGAAACAGCCCCATCTTTTTTTATGCAAAGTCTGAAAATCTAAAACGTAAACTATGGTGAAGACGCAAAATGGGTCTTCGTATCCGGAAAACAGGTAAGGGTCTCCTTTTTATTCCCCCCTCTAAAATATTGAAGTCCAGCCCGCTGGACTTGTCAGGACAGGGAATGGGAGGAAAAAAATACAAAAAAAAAAAAAAAAGCCTCATCTTTGGGGTGATTTAATAGCATCCTTCTTTCCATGAGTCGTCATCGTCTGGAGGATTTGTCCTTGAGGAATTAAGGGATCTGCGTGAAAAAGAGAAGACACAGTTTATGTTATTTGATTTCGCTTCATATCAGAAAAAAGGCCCGCGACGGCCATGGCGGGGTGAAAAGTCATACTGACCAATAACGTCTATGCCCAATACCAGTGTTTCGCACCCCAGTGGTTGGAGAATTACAACCCTCAGCATGCTATAACAGCTTGGGAAGTTGTAGTTTTGCAACAGATGGAGAGCGCCGGTACTACATACAGGTTACCGGGGGAATATCATCTTAAAGGGAACCTGTCACGTTGGAGCTACAGGCAGCAGGTTATAGAGCAGGAGGAGCTGAGCAGACTGATATATCGTTTTGTGGGAAAAGAGTCAGTAAAAATTTATATCTCTGCTCATTCTGGGCTTTGAAGTCCAGGAGGTGGTCCTATCAGTGATTGACAGCTATCTCTCTATGACTGTATATGCAGAGATAGCTGTCAATCACTGATAGGACCGCCTCCTAGACTTCAAAGCCCAGAATGAAGAGGAATACAAAGGAGTAAATTACACATTATAACTATATAATCAGCCTGCTCAGCTCCTCCTGCTCTTTGACATGCTGCCTGCAGATCATTACATATTTTCATAGTGACAGGTTCCATTTAACCCCCTAACTGTTTTGCCAGAGTGGAGATCCAGCAGTGGGAAAAGTAACTGGAGCAGGGGAGGGCGGATTTAGATGCTGCTACCTCCTGAAGGGAACATGCAACTGGTCTTATTTGAAAGCAGACATTCCAGGCTTACAGACAATACCAAAATGACAGCAATATGTTCAGGACAGAAAACAATATATCTGATATAAATCGGAATGCTGTGAATACAGCTGAAAATTAAAGTAAAAACAGGTTTCACTTGTGATTATTCCCGACTTGATTTCTAACAGTGATGTCTCCTCTGTTGCTTGGAGTACAGCTGTATTGTATGAAAGCCTAGCTTTCAAACAAGACCAGTTGCATGTTTCTAGCTGCTACCGTTCAGGAGATAACAGCATCTAAAGCAGCCCTTCCCCCCTCCAGGTAGCTACTTTTCACACTGCCCGAGCTGGACGCGGGCAAAACAGTTAGCTGGTTAATCCACGTTCTGCAATGAAGTTTCAGTTTCTAACAGGAAGAATATTACTGCATACAGTGCTATTTTTCCATTCAAAACGTCAACCAGGTAGAGCCCAAGGGACCCTGATATAAGTCGATGGGATCAGTAATTGCTGCTACATCCAGGACTGCACTGTGGTTTCCAATCATAATGGAAACCATAAATGCAGATGTGAACAGAGCCCAATACTGTTTAAATACCCAGCAAATAGACTAGGTATGATCGGTGGTGCTATGAAGCCCAGGACCCCCACTATCTCCCTGGATAAGCTTCACATACATTCCTATATTAAAGGGGATGTCTCACTTCATTTATCACGTAGAGGAAGTTAATACAAGCCACTTACTAATGTATTGTGATTCTCCATATTGTCTCCTTCACTGGCTGGATTCATTTTTCCATTACATTATACACTGCTCGTTTCCATGGTAACAGAATACCCTGCAGTCCATCAGTAGTGGTCGTGCTTGCACATTATAGGAAAAAGCGCCGACCTCTCTGGTGGCCGGGACCATGGGAGCTCACACAGGATAATGCTTTTTCCTATAGTGTGGAAGCACGACCACCACTGATGGATTGCAGGGTGGTCTGTAACCATGGAAACAAGCAGTGTATAATGTGATGGAAAAATGAATCCTGGCAGCGAAGGAAGCAGTATGGACAATAACAATACATTAGGAAGTGCCTTGTATTGACTTTCTCTACATGATAAATGCCACTTGCTGAAGTGAGAGGACCCCTTTAATATGTTCCATCACTTGGATAGAAACTCACACTAAGATGTGAACTGCTTGTGTCGTCTGTCCGCGGCGGCTCAGTGGCCTGAGAAAGCCGTATTCTCAACATCCCACCACCCAGTACACATCTCACCTCTTGGAAGGCTGCACCATCTTGCTCTTAGGAGCGGAGTTTCCTGAAGACAACTGAGATTTGACACCTGAGTGTTTCACAGATGGAGGAAGATTACTGGTTCTTGAAACCCCAGGAACCACCGGAGCTAAACCAGGTGAAGACATCTTACGGACGCCACTGGACCCATTGTAACCGGATGATTTGACTGGCTGTCTGGAGTTCATGAGGGAGCTTGTGCTTAAACTTGCTTTGACGGGCTGGCGGACACCTGCTGGATGGCTGGAGCCGGAACCGTAGCGCAGCTTACTCTGAGGGGAATCTGCAAGAACAAAAGCCATATGAAGAGTGAGATCAGCAGCGAGATCAGATGAGGCTTCACTAAGGCTACTTTTACATCTGCGTTTTTGCTGGATCCGTCATGATCCGTGAAGAGAATACAACCAGCTGCATCCATTATGAACGGATCCGGTTGAATTATCCACCGCTGGGACCCGCACCTATATCCAGAACGGAGCCGGGAGCACTGTGCCTGGAGGACCCCACCAGGCGCAGCTCCCATAGAAATGAATGAACATGCGCGGCCACTACCATTCATTTCGATGAAGCAGACGGAACTTTTCAGCGGCCCCATAGAAATGAATGGAGGGCGTCTGCGCATGCGCAGTGTGCGCCGTTCTTGATATAGGTGCGGGTCCCAGCGGTGGGACCTTCACCTATCAGACAATGGGCCCAAATCCTAGCGATATGCCCCCATTGTCCAAGATGGGAATACCCCTTTAATTAGCATATGAAACACACAGGCTATACAGCTCTTGTTCATTATAATGAGGCACCACTTTGGGCAACTAAAAACGTCTGTAGAAACTTTTGGCACAGGTGGCATTTTGGAAGACAAAAACTTTCATAAAGGTTTCCTTTAACCCCTGCAATTATCCTCTCCTGTATTTGATAACCTAATGGATTAAAGGGCATCTGTCAGCAGATTTGTACCTATGAAACGGATTGACCCGTTACATGTGCACTTGTAACATTTATGCATCCCCCCCCCCCAAAGCACAACTGCACGAAGGTGTCAACGAATGTAAAGTGCTGGGTAGCATGGGCTTAGTTTTTGTTTTTTTTTTAACTAAAAAATTTCAGGCTGGAAAGGGTTAAAAGGCCACTAAGATTTCAGTCATTGCCCAGCACTCAGATGGCTTCAGGGCGTTTAACATAAAAGCCCTTTTATACGGGAAAATTATTATTGTTAAAGTGGACCTTTCACCTCTCCTGACATGTCTGTTTTATTAGCTTCATACATTCCCCATGTAATAACAAGTCTGGAACATCTATTCTTATGTCTGTATGTTGTGCCATTCCTTTATTATTTGCACTAGAAGTTATGAATGAATTGCTATTTGTCTTCAGTAAAGGAACAGAGGGGAAGTAACAAGTTGGGGGTGTGTACCTGCACAGTCTGAACATGGCAGCACTGATTGGCTAGAGTTAGACTGTGCAGGTACACACCCCCAACTGGTCACCTCCCCTCTGTTCCTTTACTGAAGGCAAATAGCAATTCATTCATAACTTCTAGTGCAAATAATAAAGGAATGGCACAATATACAGACATAAGAATAGATGTTCCAGAATTGTTAGTACGTGGGGAATGCATGGAGCTATTAAAACAGGCATGTCAGGAGTGGTGAAAGGTCCTCTTTAAGGCTACTTTCACATTAGCAGTAGCCTTCTCCGGCAGGCTGTTCGGGTGGATGAACAGCCTGCTGGATCCGTGCTGCCGCTAATGCACCGTGCCGCCGGAACTCTGCTCACAGCACTTCAAGTCTGCCCATTGACTATAAACGTCCTTCAGTTTTGCCCCCTGTGTGCAGCACCTGTACATAGAAGCTCCATGACTCAGCTGCCTCCTGACAGCCAAGAACATGGAGCTTTAACCTGAGAGCTTTTTTCCTGGCCTCCAGGCTTTTGATCACTCTGACAAGCTGTCAAAGCCATCACAAATGCTTGAACTATCTCACTCTCATTACTGCTGGTCACAGAGCAGTTTACAACCAGTTTTGCAAACTTCAGAATCAGGAAGATAAATATTCAGGTTTGATTTGCGGTTTACCCTTGCTATCTTATGGGAAAAATGAATTAAAAATTGAAAATCTGCGAAAAAATATATTTATTTTTAAATTTCACCTTCCTTCTGTTTTAATTCTTGTGGGAAATCTAAAGGGTTAAACTTTGTAAAATCAGTTTGGATTACATTGGGGGCTGTAGTTTCTAAAATATGTTCATTTATGGGAAGTTTCTATTATTTAAGCCCCTCAAAGTCACTTTAGACCTGCAAAGGACCTTTAAAATGAACTATTGGAAATTTTCATGAAAATCTTAAAGATTACATCTAAAATTCGAAGCCTTCTAACGTCCTCAAAAAAATAAAATTACATCCAAAATGATGCCAACATAAAAGTGGACATATGGTGAAAGTTCATTAATAACAATTTTATTAGATATCCCTATGAAACTTAAAAGCAGAGAAATTCATATTTAAAAATTAGATTTTTTTTTTCAAAATTTTCAGTAAATTTAGATTTTTTTTATAAATAAAGGTAAAATATATTGACTCAAATTTACCATTAACATGAAGTACAATGTGTCATGAGAAAACAATCTCTGAATGGCTTGGATAAGTAAAAGCGTTCCAAAGTTATTACCACATGAAGTGACACATGTCAGATTTGCAAAATTAGGCCTGGTCAGGAAGTGGTTAAAATGGGGGCGGGCCAGAGTTCCGGACGCAGGACAATAAACATGTCAAGAGGCGGCCGGACTAAAACTACGACTGTCGCTAGTGTGAAATTAGCCTAAGATTATCGCTAACGAGCGAAGTAGAATAGTAATATTACAGTGGAGGAGTAATATTACCACTGAACATGTCAACAGATCCTAGTTTGCCAGGATAGACACTCTGCTGCCGGCAAACAATGATAAGTATAGGGACGAGTGATGGCGTTAGCGATTGCTCGTCCGTATACTGAGGAGGAGATCGCTGCATGTAATAGGAGCAGTCTCCTCCAGTGAGCAGGCGATTGACGGGAGGGAACCCCGTGTAATGGGGCCCTAACAGCTCAATGCCTCCAGTGATTTAAAAGAACGATTATTACTTTCACAGTACGTACTGCCTGCGGGCGGCTGAATCCTGGTTAACCGGCCACTCGGCCCCTGGAGATCAGACTCCAGACTGCGGCTGCTTCTCACGGCTTCCAAGGAGCGTAGACTTGTTTTTGCAAGGTTGGGCATGCTGTGTCTCAGGTCATCTAGAATACAAGATAGATAACACTATGGGATCCAGGTATTCAGAGCCAAAGGAAATCTCTGCTGTTCTATGAGAACATCCTTCTACGTCGGGTCGAGTACATTTTCTCAACAATAGGGGGCAGTATCACAATAGTGAGAGCTCTGGCAGAGCCATCAAGCATTGGTTGTGCGGTCACAGCGGTAAGGATCAAAGAGGAAAGACACCACACAGAATAATCCCAATATAAATATTAAAGGAGACAACTCGATCAGACTTCCATCATGAATGATCTGTGGAACAAAGCCTGTCTGTTTCACTAAATACTCGCATCCCCACAGAACTGTTCTGGAGCATATTTTCCCATAACTCTGCCTTCTGCGGTTCCTCTGTTATTCCTCCTGATTATACAGTAGGTGTATGAACTCAGAACTTGGTTGTTACTATTCCCCTTGTTACGGTGGCGTGTCCCTACACAGCACTGATTGGACACCCAGTTATCAACTTATCATTTTCAAGTTTCTAGGAAGAATAATAGAGGAACACCACAACGTAGAGTTTTAAGAAATGACTAATTGTTATTTTGTGGGGAATAAAAGTATTTATTATAACAGACATGTCAGGAGAGGCGACAGGTCCTTAGATTAAAACATTTTAAAAAGGAGACGTTGCCTCTCCTGACTAGGGATGAGCGAATTTCTGGTTTCAAGTTTGGCGTTATCTAAGAATTCCGTTATGGATTCCGCTACCACGGGCCTTGTACACCGAACTTGAAAACGGAAGTTCGCTCAACACTACTCCTGACATGTCTGTTACAGTATAATATAACATAGTAATACTTGTATTCCCCATGTAATAACAATTCTGGAGCATCTATTCTCATGACCCTATGCTGTGCCATTCCTCTCTTATTCCTTCTAGAAGTCTCTGAATAAATTACTGGCAGTCTGCAATAAAGGGGGGGGTGTCTTACAGAGCGGGAATAACCCCCACTAGTAACAGCTAGATGAAACTTTATTGCATCCATAAACTTGTAGAAGGAATAATAGAGGAACAGCACTGCAGATTCATACAAAAACATGCCCAGAATTGGCATTACATGAGGAACGCAAGTAGCTACTAAACACAGACATGAAGGAGAGGTTGAAAGTTCCCTTTAAAGGGGTTGTCTCACTTCAGTAAGTGTCATTTATCATGTAGAGGAAGTTAACACAAGGCACTTACTAATGTATTGTGATTGTCCATATTGCTTCCTCTGCTCCATCACATTATAAACTGCTTATATCCAGGGGTTACGGCCGCCGCTGCAGCACAGATACAAGGTGCTGGGGGGGGGAGATGCTGCGCATGCATGCCTATGTGCACTCCCGGCTACCAGAGAAGTTGGCGCTTTTTCCTAGATTGCAGGGTGGTCGTAACCATGGAAACGAGCAGTATATAACGTGGTGGAAAAATGAATCAAACCAGCAGAGGAGGCAATATGGAGAATCACAATACATTAGTAAGTGCCTTGTATTAACTTTATCCACATGATAAATGCCATTTGCTGAAATGAGACGACCCCTTTAAGGAATACCTGACTGCCCCTAACTCCAAGGTCAGAGGCAGCCCTCATGTAGAAAAGAAGACATACACCAACTGGCACGACCTACCTTCATAACCTGGGTATTTCATCCGGTCTTGCGCTTGATTCTGCATAGATCTGCGAGGCGGACGAAGGCGGGAAATGGAGGACCTGCTGCTTTCACCTGTGGCGGAGGGCGACTGGCACCGGGGAGAACTGAGAGGGGACGGTGAATAGCGGTGAGCACTTCGATAGGACAGAGAACAATCACAGTCATCGTCGTCCTCCAGACTGTACGTGTCAAACTCCTGGTCGCTGAAGGTCCCTCTCCTGAGAGAGTTGAGGGAGGCACTAGAGCTGCGCCGGGAAACCGAGGCAGAGCTGGAAGCGTAGTCCTGCCGGAGACCTGCAAAGGAGCCAAGTTCAGACTCTGCACATCTACAACAGTATTCTCTCTATAGAAGATAATCCTAATGCACCATTCATTGCAGGGCAAGGGGGGGGCATTGGAGCGTAAAAAGCTCCGATACTCCACTGATTCGCGGTGAATGCAGATCGGGTTGTGCCTTTAAGGCTACTTTCACACTAGCGGCAGCACGGATCCGGCACCTAAAGGGTGCCGACGGATCCGTACTGCCGCTGATACATGTGTGGCGCCGGAGCAGCACTCCGGCCCCACACATGTTGACACAGAGAACATACATACATACACACAAACACATACATACATACTTACATACTCCAGCCAGGGACGCCGGCAGCATGTCTTCACGCGCAGTGATGACGATTCCCCACAGCGCCCTCTGCTGGGCGCAGCGGGGAAACGTCATAAGCTGCGCGCAGGAGGCGCGTGAAGACATGCTGCCGGCGTCCCTGGCTGGAGTATGTGTATATGTCTGTCTGTATCTCTGTAGCCGGATCCGGAATGACCCTATTGCAAGTCAATGGAGGACAGATCCGGATTACTGGTGTGTCACACCAAACGGATCCGTCCCCATTGACTTGCATTGGGGGCCATTCCATTTGATCTGAGGTCTGATTGGGGGGGTGTTTATTGGGGGGAGGGGGGGGGTTTGATCTGAGGTCTGATTGGGGGGGGGGGGGTTTATTTGGGGGGGTCTGATCTGAGGTCTTATGGGGGGGGGGTCTGATCTGAGGTCTTATTGGGGGGGGGGGGGTCTGATCTGAGGTCTTATTGGGGAGGTCTGATCTGAGGTCTTATTGGGGGGGGTCTGATCTGAGGTCTTCATTGGGGGGAGGTCTGATCTGAGGTCTTATTGGGGAGGTCTGATCTGAGGTCTTATTGGGGGGGGGGGGGGGGGGGGGGGAGGTCTGATCTGAGGTCTTATTGGGGGGGGGGGGGGGGGAGTCTGATCTGAAGGTCTTATTGGGGGGGAGGTCTGATCTGAGGTCTTATTGGGGGGAGGTCTGATCTGAGGTCTTATTGGGGGGGGGGGTCTGATCTGAGGTCTTATTGGGGGAGGTCTGATCTGGGTCTTATTGGGGGAGCGTCTGATCTGAGGTCTTATTGGGGGAGGTCTGATCTGAGGTCTTATTGGGGAGGTCTGATCTGAGGTCTTATTGGGGAGGTCTGATCTGAGGTCTTATTGGGGAGGTCTGATCTGAGGTCTTATTGGGGAGGTCTGATCTGAGGTCTTAGTTGGGGGGGGTATCTGATCTGAAGGTCTATATTGGGGGTCTTGATCTGAGGTCTTATTGGGGGGGGGGAGAGGTCTGATCTGAGGTCTTATTGGAGGTGAAGGTCTGATCTGATGGTCTTATTGGGGGGGTCTGATCTGAGGTCTATTGGGGGGGGGGGGGAGGTCTTGATCTGAGGTTCTTATGGGGGGGGGGGTCTGATCTGAGGTCCTTTATTTGGGTCTGATCTGAGGTCTTATGGGGGGGTCTGATTCTGAGGTTTATGGGGGGGTCTTGATCTGAGTCTTATGGGGGGGGGGGGTCTGATCTGAGGTCTTATGGGGGGGGTCTGATCTGAGTCTTTAATGGGGGGGGTCTGGATTAACATGGGAGTCTTGATTCGTTGGGTTATGAACATTGAGATCTAATGGAAAAATATTTTATCTTATTGATCCTCTTAAAACCTAGGTGGCGTGGGTAATAAAAAAAAATTGTCATGTGTTCTTACAAGCGTTTTTGACACGTTTTTCAGTCATGTATTTTACTAGCATTTTTTTCAGACCTTTCTTTCCTATAAACATGTCTTTGGGACACAGAGCATTTTGAATTTTAAAAATGCCACAAAAATAAATTAAAAAAAAAAAAAATAGCTGCAGCATTTAGCAGTCCAAGCACCCAAATAGAAGTCTACGTCAGGCCCTGGCTGGAGTAGATTTCAGTGTTCTTTTGGCATAGAAGATGATAAATATGGCCGGGCCGCACACCCCACCCTTGCCACGTCCGCTTTTGAGGAAAGTGGCAAGGACAGCAGAGAAAAGGCACTTATGCAAAACATTTTGTGACTTTTTCATGCCACAAAAGTGTTGTATTCAAATAAGTGTGGCCCATAGTGTGAAATCATTCCCACTGTCTGTAGAGTCCGTTTGCAGAATACGCCCAGCACCAGGATGAGAACTGGGTATCCGATGGTATATGATACAACTATGGTGATGGTATATGTAATACAACTACTACGGGTCTTACTTTCCTCCTGAAGTCTGGCCATGACCTGAACATCGGTCAGATCCTGGAGCTTGTATCCCATAGATATGGAGTCGTCAGAGGTGCTTAATTCACTGTCCACAGAGGACTGGGAGCTGAGGGCAGAATGGACGCTCATGTAGCCTGCCAGAAAGAGAAAACGGCCTGTTAGATCCTCAGAACTAAATCTGTACAAAGCAAAGTCAGACAGTAGTGCCGAAAGGTGGGGTCACCAAAGGAGACCAGGAATGAAGAGGTGGCCACATAACCATCCATAGGAAGGCTCTCAGCATCAGGCCTTACACTGCAGGGACTGAACTGAGAAGTCTCAATCATGACAACCTTAAAGGAGTTTATGGGAATATTAACTATTAAGGGAAGGCCCCTGGTCCTGCATTGTCTACTGAGATATCCATACCGTGTTTCCCCGAAAGTAAGGCCCTGTCTTACATTAAATTTACCCCCAAAAGTCCCACCCTGCCTTACTTTCGGGGAGGCCTTACATTAGACAAAAAAAAATGACACTTTTTTTAACAATAAAATCCCTGTGTGCATGATCCCCTGCAGCTCCCCCCATCCCTGTGTGCATGATCCCCTGCAGCTCCCCCATCCCTGTGTGCATGATCCCACTGCACCGTGCACCCCCACTCTGCCCATGTGCTGCCACCACCCACACGCAGCCCCATACACACACCCTTACGATCTCCTCTGCTGTGCCGGTGGGAGCCTTCTGCTGCAGGGACGCTGGCCAATCAGCTGCGAGCCTGCAGGGCTGTGACGTCGCGGCTGATCGGCCAATCAGAGCTCGAGCTGATGGCCAATCAGCTTCGAGCTGCAAGGACAGTGACAGGGACGGTGAATGGCGGAGCCGGCCACAAGAAGCCCGCAGGCAGGCGAGTATGACAGCATGGAGGGGCCTGAAACACATTCCCCAGCCACCCCCCACCATAGACGGCCTTACATTCCTCACAGACCCCCCCCCCCGCCAGATAGCGGCCTTACAATCGGGGGTGCCTTACATTGGAGAACCCTGGGGCACCCCCTACCCTGCCTTACTTTCGGGGGGGTCTTATATTCGGGGAAAACAGGGTACTTACCTGCTCCTCCGATCCTGCATGCTGGCTCCCATTCACCCCTGAAGCCAGATGGAAGAAAACAAGCCAGGGGAGACAGCACACAGGGCTGGAGCGCAGAAGGTAAGTATGAATCTTTTATCTTCCCTTGATAGTTAAAGGGGTATTCCCATCTCACAAATGTAGTTTGTATAGTTAGATATAGCCATACCAATATTATTACTAATAGAATTTATTTATATAAAATGTACCGTTTAGAAGATTTGCCTATTTGTATTTCCATTGTCCCACACACATCAGTCAGGCCGTTGCCCCTAGTTACGACCACCGCGACCATGTAGTAGTGGCGGCCAGCTTGTTCCTGTTCAAACCCACTCTGAGGTAAGTGCTGTATTGTGAACGCACATTGCATGAACATGCGGAGACACATCTTAGGGTTGTAGCATTTTTGTCTGCGCTTCCAAAACGCAGAGAAACGGATCCTGTTCCAAGATCAATTCATCTCTATGGAGCAGGATCCGTTTATAAAGTCTGTATTTTGGACGGATCCTGACCATTGCGTTTTGGACTGGTAGCGTCCAAAACGCAGATGTGAAAGTACCCTAAGATGTGTCTCCGCATGCTCATGCAATGTGCATTCACAATACAGCGGTTACCTCAGAGCGGGTTTGAACAGGAGCAAGCTGACCACTACTACATGGCCGCGGTTGTCGTAACCAGGGGCAACGGCCTGACTGATGTGTGTGGGACAATGGAAATACAAATAGGCAAATCTTCTAAACGGTACATTTTATATAAATACATTCTATTAGTAATAATATTGGTATGGCTACATCTAACTATACAAACTACATTTGTGAGATGGGAATACCCCTTTAATATTCCTGCAAAAGCCCTTTAAATATGTATGGCATATGCACAGGACCTCAACAATTCCATCAAAAAAATGCCATGGAATTGATTGTTTTTAACAAGTGTTTTGGGGTGGCTTCTTTTTTTAGTAACGCTTTTTTTCTTTTTTTCACATTCAGAGCATACTACGAATGCTTATATTAAAAAAAAAAAAAAAAAAAAAAAAAAAACACACACCAAGGGACCAAAAAAATGCTAAGGACACTATCTTAAAACTCCACTAGAAAAAAAAAAAAAAAAAAAAAAAAAAAAAAAAAAAGCAGTTTACAAAGTGTTAAGTGTTTTAGAATTTTCTACTGACAAACATTTTAGTATCTGGCACCGGCAAATATTTGCTCCAAAAAAAATAAAAATAAAACAAATAAAAAAAAAAAAAAAAACAACAACACAGGTGGACATTTATTATGTTATTTAAGACACAATAGGAAAAAGCGACACCGTATTTGTGGCAAAATTTGTGGCTCTCCCTTCTCGCCACTTTCCGAAAATGGCAAGGTCGGTAGAGGGCGGGCCAGCAGACCCAGTACATTTATATTTGTTCACACCAGTTTTCTAGTGCGAATAAAGACAAATCTACAGCAGCTAAAAGGCCGACATAGATTTTAGTCTGACGCACTGCAAGCAGGAGGATGAGCCAAGTCTATCAAGGCCTACGCCTCTGTGTAAATTCTGTGTGGCATCCTCCTGTGTGCAGCGGAATCAGACATCGTGTGAAACCACCCTAAAGAAATCCATCGGATGTTAGCAGTACAATAAAGTCAAAACCTGGTACAACAGGACTGAAACACAAAGACAAGCGTCACCATAAACTCGCCAAGAGTCAACACAGTAAAAGACATCTGGAAGCCCCGAGATGTCACCGACATCATGAGTAATCAACTTGTCCCCCCCCCCCCCACTTCCTCCCCTCGCTTCAGATTAAAGGGCTTATCTGGCAGGATTAAAGGGAATGCGTCAGACAACCACCTATTGTTTAAGTCGTGTTTTGTGTTCATTTATTCTTAGAATTTTTGTTGTTTTTTTTTTTTTTTAAATAAATAAATAAATGATATATATATATATCTTGCAATTTTCACACTGGACGCTAGGTCTAACTATAGGTCATGATGTCATCACAGGAAGAAATACAACAACAAGTAACACCTCTCCACAACTGACGCTCCCTCTCCAGTTTGACAGGGCCAGGTGTGATGATGTTTTCACTGACTGGTCCTGTCAAAGTGCAGAGGATGCAGCAGTTGCAGAGAGAGCAGAGCCTCTAGGTGTAATGACAACGCCCCCGTTGCTCCTAAAAGCTCATTTGCATATAATAAAACATCATTCTTCTCAGCAATGTGGGCACTTGTGAACATGGGACCAACACAGATGTCTTCAGCTGCCAAGTGCACATGTAACAGGTCAGCCAGTGTCAGAGGTACAAAACTGCTGACAGATGTCCTTTAAAGAGGACCTTTCATCACTTTTTGAAATACAAACTAAAGGATCTACCTTATAGGGCGGCCCCCACTGATGCCCTCTCTGTTTTTTTTTTTTCCAAAAGAGCCCCCCGTTCGTCCACAGGACCCCCCGTTGTATGTGGCGCGGATTATGTTAATTATTAGTATCGAAACAGGGAGGAGGAGACTCCCTGTTCCTCATTGGGCGTTTCCTTCTCCCTGGCTTTGAGCGCGATCCAATCAGAGTGGACCGCTCACAGACGGGGAGAAGGAGCTCAAGTTCTCGCGTGCTTCTGGAGCGGGAATCTCGCGAGAACTTGAGCTCCTTCTCCCCCGTCTGTGAGCGGTCCACTCTGATTGGATCGCACTCAAAGCCAGGGAGAAGGAAACGCCCACTGAGGAACAGGGAGTCTCCTCCTCCCTGTTCCGATACTAATAATTAACATAATCCGCGCCACATACAACGGGGGGTCCTGTGGACGAACGGGGGGCTCTTTTGGAAAAAAAAAACAGAGAGGGCATCAGTGGGGGCCGCCCTATAAGGTAGATCCTTTAGTTTGTATTTCAAAAAGTGATGAAAGGTCCTCTTTACCATTTTCAGCCTGGTGGACAGTGTGACAACTGCAGGATTTTAGAATTAAAAACAATAAAAATGACAAAAATCTTAAAATATGTTAATGTGATGGAAACAATAGATCCCTTTGATTAAAAAAAAATCCTCAATGATGCTCACAGCTGCCCTTCTGCTGCTTCCTAGGTCCCCATCGGTCTCCACATCCTTGTCCAGACTCAACACACCAGAAACGGCACAAGATGATCGCCAATCAGTAACCCTCCCCAGCATGAAAACATCATCGGTGCAGGGGAAACTACCACATATTTACAAACAAAAAAAATGTAATCCCACAGGGCATGCCCCTTTAAAGGGTTTCTGTCACCAGATCTGTGCATATCAAACAGGATGACATTTGCAATGTGCAAATGTCACCTGATGCCCGATCTGGTAATCATTTTTGTTTTGGTGTCCCTGTTTTTCAGAAAAATACACTTTTATGATATGCAAATTAGGCTTACTAGGTGCAAGGGGCGGTAACCCTGCACCTAGTAGCGCCGTTTCCCCACCTCTAGTGACGCCTCCTTTCTTGTGATGGACAGGGCCAGGCAGCTCGCTCTAACTGCTACCGGCCCTGCCCGATCTCCAAATCCCGCGTCTGCGCCGTGCGGCCTTCATTAATGAGGACTGTGACGTCATCGGCGCAGGCGCGGTGAGGGAGCCCAGCGGCACTCCCTGCGCTAAATGAAGGCCACACGGCGCAGGCGCGGGATTTGGAGTTCGGGCAGGGCCGGTAGCAGTTAGAGCGAGCTGCCTGGCCCTGTCCATCACAAGAAAGGAGGCGTCACTAGAGGTGGGGAAACGGCGCTACTAGGTGCAGGGTTACCGCCCCTTGCACCTAGTAAGCCTAATTTGCATATCATAAAAGTGTATTTTTCTGCCCAAATGTCATCCTGTTTGATATGCCCAAAACTGGTGACAGAAACCCTTTGAGATCCTTTTGTTGAAGTTAATCTGCAGATTTTCTCATCTCTCTGATGGTTTTTCTAAATGTAGATTCCCTCTCATGTCAAGGAGAGTGGGGGGGGGGTTTGGGGTCTTCCCGGTGTAATGAAAGGCTGGGTTCACATCACCATTTCATTTTCCGCTCTTCTGATCCATCAGAAGAGAAGAAAAACTGGATCCTATATTTTAAACATCCGTTTTAGCCATTTCTGCCTGAGATCTGATATTTTAGACAGGACTTTTTTTTCCCCATCTAAAAGAACGAATATCAAACAAATGGCTAAAATGGGTCGCAACACGTGCATAACAGATGCTTAATACATAGGATCCGGGTTTTTTTCCCCCAGCTTTTCGAGGAACAGAAAACGATCAGCTGATTATCTCCTTGCTCCCCCTCCCCTCTCACAGCATGTGACAACTCACCATCACACAGGAGTTTATGAACATTTACAGAGTGCCTGCAGGGAGGTAAAGGAGCTGAGGAAGACACCGATTAAGGCTAGTTTCACACGAACGTAGTGTTTTGCGGTCCTGATGTCGTCCGTATGGCATCCGTTTTTTCGTTTTGCAGTCCACAAAAAAAAAAAAAAGCATTCGTTTTTTTACGGATCCATTGTAACAATGCCTATAGTTGTCCGCAAAACGGACAAGAATAGGACATGTTCTATTTTTTTTTTTTTGTGCTGTCAGTACTTTTTCAGCCCCATACAAATGAATGGGTCCGGATCCTATCCGCAAAAAATGCGGATCGGAGCCCGCAAAATACACTATGTTTGAAAGAGGCCTAACTGATTATAAAATGTATTCACACAATACAGATTTATCGGAATGTAATGGTAACAGGTATACTCTAAAGGGGTTGTCCCACAAAATATATTCTAACATTTTTAAATCAGTCACTGGATCTGAATGCTTCCGTAATTGCATGTACTTATAAAATGTATTATACCTTCTGAGTTATTCACTGAAATCTATCTGTATAGCGACACCTGCTGTTTGCTCTTTTTCTAATTTCTCTGACCTGCTCACTGAGATGGACGCACATGCTCAGTTCCATCTTTCAACTACCACTAGCTGCAGTCCACTGATTAAGGACACCCCTCTAAGCTGCCCACTTGAAGTAAAACTAGCTGATCAATTGGAGCAATGAATGGGGAGATCTCTGGATCCATGTGAGGTACAGGGCTGGTTCAAAGTTGGTTAGAAAGAGACTGTCATGTGCTATATGATACTGGATTGTCATTTTATCGATGAATCATGGGATATTCCCTTTAAATTCCAGCTCTTTCCATTACTGATTGCTCTGTAACGGCTGTTCCACATGAGCATGCGGGAATCACGTTCCGTGCGTGAGCATGATCCTCTGTTCTGGATACTGCTCATCTTCCAGGAGCGCACAGCATTATACTGATTTATAATGCTGTGTGTCTCTGCATGATCTTCCTTCTCCAGGATCATACTGACTACTTTATGTCACTATGATTCTGTAGCAATGAAGGTTATGGAGAGAGACACACAGCATTATAAATCAGTATAATGCTGTGCTCTCCTGCAAGTCCAGAACCGAGGATCATGCTCACACATGGGCGTGACTCCCGCACTGCACACGTGTGTGAAACAGCCCTAGGGGTGAAAAACGCAAAAAAAAAAAAAAAAATTAAAAAGTGGGACTGTAATTACCTCTAATCCCCATCCAAGTTTTGCTTACATGCTTTGACCAATGACCCGATGCACCAGTATCTGATCTTTGCAGCCAATCACTGACCTAAGCATTCTCATGTCGTACTTACTGGCATTACCGATGTGCTTTTTTAATTTTAGCTTTTTTTTTATTAATTTTTGACAACACCTTTAAAGGGGTTTTCCAGGATCTTACTACTGATGACCTACCCTCAGTATAGGTCATCAGTATCTGATCGGTGGGGGTCTGACACCTGGGACACCTGCGGATAAGATGTTTGAGAAGGCACCAGCGTTCCTGTGAGCGTCGCGGCCTTTTCTTCGCTTTTCCTAGGCCAGTGACGTCACGTTCATCGGTCACGTGGCCTAGGAGGAGCTCAGCCCCATTCAAGTGAATAGGGCTGAGCACCATACCAAGCACAGCCGCTGTACAATGTAAGACTCTGTGCTTGGTGAGCAGAGAGAAGGTAGCAGTGCTCACAGGAGCGCCGGTACCTTCTCAAACAGCTGATTGGTGGGGGTCCTGGGTGTCGGACCCCCACTGATCTGAAGTAGTAAAATCCTGGAAAACCCCTTTAAATTTTTGTACTTTGGACTTTGTACTGTATAAAAGACAGATGAAGGATACAAAAACCCCACTTATAATAGTCCACTGTGCAGACATGAAAAACACTTCAGTGGTGTAGGTTAGGAAACATGCCATTCACAACATGCCATACCTGAGCTGCCACAGGTTAGTAGTGGTTTGTTAGTGGATTTGAGGCACCCCGGTGAGTTTAGTGTATTGCTACAACAGCTGGTCTCATTGTTGGCGCTATATGCACTTGGCGATGCCAGCGGGCTGCAGTACAGGCTTTTCCATCTACTGGCTACAATGACAATTGGAAAGCGTTATCAGTATTAGTGGAGAGAAGGAGAGATGCAAGCTCCAATCACAGGTAAACGGGGGCTGGGAAAATGCATGACGCCAGCCATCTGAATAGAGACAACGCTTACCTTGTGCCGCCCGAAAAGACTGCAAAGAAAGAAGGTTGGCATAGTTGTAGTTCATGGACACAAGTCAGACATCACTGGAACATAAAGTGCAAATAATGTGGGCACTACACTGGGGCTTGGGAGCCCACCCGACCACTCCAGGGGCCCAAAATAACCTGGCATTAAAGGGGTTGTCTCATCTTGGACATTGGGGGGGCAAATCGCTTTGATATGCCCCTGACGTGTTATAGGTGCGGGTCCTGCACCTATCCTTAGAAAGGAGCCTGCAAAGTGCAGAAGGGAGCACTGAGCATGTGCGGCCACCTTCCATTCATTCCAGTGGGAGTGTCCAAAATAGCCGAGCGCCATGCTTGGCTATTTTCTGAAGTTCCATTAATATGAATAGGAAGTGCGGCCACCACACCTGACAACAAATAGTAGAGTGCACCCGCTATTTTTGCCATGCCCATGGGAATGAATGGAAGGCGGGTCACATGCACGGTGCCCCTTCTGCACTTTGCGGGCTCCGCACCTATCAGACATTGGGGGCATATCCTAGAAATATCACCCCAATGTTCAAGATGAGAAAACCCCTAAGAATAGTCAGTATAGGTATCAACAGAAAACAACCAAAAACATTTGACTCCATGGTCCAACTTTTAGGTCCAGTAAGTACAGTACAGCTTTAATCTAATATAGAAAAGGTACTAGAACAATTACAAGAAGGGACGTGCAATCTTGTATATGCCCGACTAAGATAATTCACAACCAACACCACTGTCATCTCTAGGAGATAGAAAGCATTTACATAGAGCTCCCAGACATAACCGTTTGCATACAAGAAGTATCTAAAATGAAGAACCCCTTAAAGGGCATCTGTCAGCAGTTTTGTACCTATGACACTGGCTGACCTGTCTCATGTACGCTTGGCAGCTGAAGACATCTGTGTTGGTCCCATGTTCATATGTGTCCGCATTGATGAGAAAAATGATGTTTTATTATATGCAAATGAGCCTCTAGGAGCAATGGGGGCGTTACCATTACACCTAGAGGCTCTGCTCTCTCTGCAACTGCCGCGCCCTCTGCACTTTGACTGCTAGGGCCAGGCAGTGAAAACACCATCACACCCGGTCATCTCAATAAAAGTACAGAGGGGGCGGTCTAGGTGTAACGGCAACGCCCCCATTGCTCCTAGAGTCTCATTTGCATATATTAAAACATCATATTTCTCAGCAGTGCGGGCTCATATGAACATGAGACCAACACAGATGTCTTCAGCTGCCAAGTGCACATGTATCAGGTCAGCCAGTGTCATAGGTACAAATCTGCTGACAGATGCCCTTTAAAGGGATTCTGTCAGCAGGATACGGGGTACAGAGATAATGACATCTCTGTATCGGCCCTAGTGCTGTCATTCCAAATATGTTACTCTTACTCTTACGAGAGCCATATTTTTCTTAAAAAAGGCGGTTTCATTCATATTATAATTACTTACATAAGGAGCCCAAGGGGATGTCCTGGGGGCCGTTGGAGCCCGGCCACGCCGCATATTTTCGAGCCCAGCACCGCCCTCCCGCTAATTATTCACGCCCCCTCATCGCTGTGTTTTCCTCCGGCTGCGGCACATCTCACACATGCGCTGTACGTACCAGAGTCTAGCGGGAGGGCGGTGCTGGGCTCGAAAATATGTGGCGTGGCCGGGCTCCAACGGCCCCCAGGACATCCCCTTGGGCTCCTTATGTAAGTAATTATAATATGAGTAAAAACGCCTTTTTAAGGAAAATACGGCTCTCGTAACCGCAAGAGCAACATATTTGGAATGACAGCAGTAAAGCGATACAGAGATGTCATTATCTCTATACCCCGTATCCTGCTGACAGAATCCCTTTAAGGCTGTAGTGCCAGTGTGTCAAGGTTTTCAAGCAATGGCACGCATTTTTTTGGGTAAAAAATTCAACAAGGTTTTCCACAGGCAAAATTCTAGGAAAAGGTTTCTAGAACTGTACCCGCTAAATTTGCTTTTTCTCTTGCAGCAGCACCACCACCAGATGAGACTGTGCTGCTGCACAGAAGAGGTGGGTACTTGGCGTAAGACAGAACCAGTCTGCCAGCAAAGAGTATTATGGGTTTGGCTGAAGGTTTGTGCAAATGTTCAGGTTATTCAAGAGGTGGAAGTAAACCAAGGTGATATGAACAACTTGGACTCATGACATCTCCACAGGATAGGTCATAAATGTCTGGTAGATGCAGGCATAGTAAAGGATGCTGCAGCACTCCAGCGTCTTCAAAGTAATCCAAAGGTTTATTCATTAAACAGACAAAGCGACGTTTCGACCACAAAAGGTCTTTATCAAGCCAAGCCTGATAAAGACCTTTTGTGGTCGAAACGTCGCTTTGTCTGTTTGCTGAATAAACCTTTGGATTACTTTGAAGATGCTGGAGTGCTGCAGCACTCTTTACTATATTTGCTACTGGGGGCCCAACGCTGCCGGCACCGCTGCTGAACGGTTTTTATTGCATGGCAATAATTAGGAGTGCTGTCTTATCATTTTATGGTAGATGCAGGCCCCACAAATGAAACCCACGGTACCTGGAGAGGCAACCATCGTCCACTGCACTAGGGGGGAGAATAAATGTAGAGGAGGCCATGGCTTCTATGGGTTACAGAAGTAACTAGACAGAGCCGTTCACTGTCTAACAGCTGGTGGTCGCCTCCCCAAACAGGTCAGAGATTAGGGAACCCCCATTCTCCATACAGATTTGAGTATCAGAGATGGGCCCTGCATCTACCGAGCAATTATTAATAAGACACTAGATTGGGGATACCCCCATTAAGGGGTGTTCCAGGCAAGCAACTTTGTTAAAAATAACGAAAATTGGTCATAAAAGGGTTAAAAATATCAAAGCACTTTTACTGACTTCAACAGCCATTCCGGTCCCTGCTGCTTTTCGCTTCCTGTCCCAGCTGAACACACTGGAAATGTCATCAAAGGCCTATTCAGACAATCGCTGACCTTAGAAGTCACACAGATCAGCTAGTCAATGGCTGAGCTGGCCTGTCATAGCGGGACAGGAAGTGCAGAGCAGCAGGGACAGGAGCAGCAGCGGGACATCAGTGGAGGCTAGTCAACATCTTTGTTGTTTTTGTTACAAGATCATCTGCCTGGAACATCCCTTTAAGTTTTGGGCTCATATAACCCAGAGGTGGGAACGGGCAGAGAGATCGATCAGTTGTATGACATATCCTGCATCTGAAGCTGCATGTTGATGGGGGAAGATCCACGTTTTCAGGCATTGATGTGAGCGCCCCCTGTTGCTGGAGTGACCCATCTACTGGGTTTGCTCACATGATATTCACCTAGTATCACTGCGCTGTGTCGTCTGTATAGATCGTAACCTCATCTGCATGGTTTTACCAACCTTGATCAAGCTTTCCCATTAAAGTCCGGCAGGCGGCTTCTGTCTCTGGGCTGTGATGATCCAACACTTGTCTGCACCATTTTAAGGGAGAATCGGGCTTCTGCTCGGCAATTTCCAGCTTCTTTGGTGACACGTAAAGCCTTAAAACAAACATGATAAAAATTCATGTTCATAATGAATGTGGACTGGGGAAGGAGATAATCTTGGACACAAGGACAGAGGATTCCCCTACTTACAAAGTCATCACCAGACATGGGAATCCACGTCTACCAAATGCTCTTTTATAAGGGCAGGAGGCATCCCCATCCGCTTCAGTTAGAAATTCAATGCATCTTTTTCTTGGGGGTAAAAATGGGCGACAAACACTGTAGCCACCGTTACAGCAGCAAAAAAAGAGTCCTTACCCTGTTTACCCCGAGGCTGAGTGACAACCACAATGGAGCCCATACTGCTTGTCATCAGAAACAGCTGTGGAGAATTTAAAGGGATTCTCCAAGATTTTATACCCTCTGTATAGGTCATCAGTAACTGATTGTGGGGGTTTGACACCCAGGGCCCCCACCAATTAGCTGTTAGAGAGGGCAACGGCATTCGCAGTAGCACCGCAGCCTTATAGCAGCCTTTCCTAAGCCATCTGATGTCACGTTCAGTGGTCACGTGGCCTAGGTGCAGCTCAGCTCCATTGACGTGAATAGGGATGCACTGTGATACCAAGCACAGCCGCTATAATATGTACGGCACTGTGCTCTGTGAGCCGCTACCAGCACGGCTGCCTCCTCAAACAGCTGATGGCTGTCAGTCCCCCACCAATCAGATACTGATAACCTATCTGTAGAACTTAGAACCAGAAGTTTTAAAGGGGTATTCCCATCTCACAAATGTAGTTTGTATAGTTAGATATAGCCATACCAATATTATTACTAATAGAATGTATTTATATAACATGTACCGTTTACAAGATTTCCCTATTTGTATATCCATTGTCCCACACACATCAGTCAGGCCGTTGCCCTTGGTTACGGCCACCACAGCCATGTAGTAGTGGTGGCCGGCTTGCTCTTGTTCAAACCCGCTCTGAGGTAACGGCTGTATTGTGAACGCACATTGCATGAGCATGTGGAGACACATCTTAGGGTACTGTCACATCTGTGTTTTGGACGCTACCAGCCCAAAACGCAATGGCCAGGATCTGTCCAAAACGCAGACTTTATAAACGGATCCTGCTCCATAGAGATGAGTTGATCTTGGAACAGGATCCGTTTTGAAAGCGCAGACAAAAATGCTACAACCCTAAGATGTGTCTCCACATGCTGATGTAATGTGCGTTCACAATACAGCAGTTACCTCAGAGCAGGTTTGAGCAACAGCAAGCCGGCCACCACTACTACATGGCGGCGGTGGCCGTAACCAGGGGCAAAGGCCTGACTGATGTGTGTGGGACAATGGAAATACAAATAGAAAAATCTTCTAAACGGTACATTTTATATAAATACATTCTATTAGTAATAATCACAGCTCAGTCCCATAAAATTGAATGTGGTCAGTCGGCAATACCACACACCGCCCATGGATAAGAGTGGCGCTGTTACTGCTTACCTCATACATACACAGGGCCTCTAATGCACTTATTTCATGTAGAAGCAGATACAGTCCGGTCACAGATTACGCACCACCCTAATACACTTCAAAGTGGCCAAAAAAAAAAAAAACTAGGTCGAGGGGGGGCTGTTGGCTGTTTACCTCCCCGAACTGACGCAGGAGTGAGGCTTACATATTTCACCGCAGCAAATCGCTTCTGCATTACTGGATATTTCAAGCTGCATTATTAGTCTGTCCTTTTAGAGCTTCGCTAATCTGCCCGGTTACATCAAAGGGCTGAGGTGTGTCCCTAACGGTATTAAAGGGCCGTCTGTCACCACTGGCGGGTTTTTAACCCTTTGCATCACAGTGTAGCTGTTGTGATTTCCAAATATATATTTTTATGTACTGGTTTTTATAAATTACGCTAATGAATAAGAGAGCTCAAACAGCTGTACATGTCCCTAAAGGAGCCCAGCTGTGCCCATCAGAGCCGAGCCCAGCTCCTTGCATTTGTCTCCTGGCCTTAGGAGTCGTTCAGACGGCCTTCGTATTGTGGATCCGCAATACCACTGATGCCTCAGCGAGTCCACTGTGGGAACCATGCTCCGTGTAGGAGTGTGATCCTCTGTTCTGGACTTGCAGGAGCGTACGGCATTATACTGACTTATAATTCTATGTGCCTCTGCCTGACTTTACTTCTACAGGATCACACTGACAGCTTTAGGTCTCTAGGGCTGTTTCATACGTGTGTATGTGTTTGTGCGCAGTGCAGGAGTAACACTCCGTCTGAGCAGGATCCTCCATTCTGGACTTGCAGGAGTGCACGGCACTATACTGATTTATAATGCTGTGTGTCTCTGCATAACCTTTATTGCTACAGAATCATAGTGACAATGACAGTTGTGACAGTTGTCAGACAGTGACAGTTGTCAGTATGATCTTGTAGATGGAAGGTCATGCAGAGACGTGCAAGTCCAGAACGGAGGATCCTGCTCACAGACGGAGCGCAATTCCAGCAATAGACTCGCCCGTGTGAAACACACCTTGGGCTATTTTATTCCATTTCAATATAATTATAAAAAAAACGTTTTTAGGGATCAAAAGAAGATGGAGCAGGACAAAGATATATTTGGAAATCACAACACTGCTATGCAAAGGGTTAAAAAGTTGTCGGGGGTGACAGACTCCCTTTAATTCATAGGGGGAAGGACCTCCATGAAATGATATACCCCTCACACAGAGTGAACATACCAACAATCCTCCTCATCCTCACTGCAGGAGCCCAACTCCAGGACCTCAACGTCATCAAGAGCCGTTTCATCCAAGATGTCCCCTAGATCTCCACTGGAGCTTCTTTCGGACATCTTGCCCATCCCTTCCTCGGTCCTCCCGCTGCCGTCCAGGCTGAAGAAGGAGCTGTCGTCGGTGTCACAGTGATTCCCTTCCTTACTGTTGGGCTTGGAGTCAGAAGACAACTTCTCCACCCGCAGACGGGGAATGTTCTCCTTCTCAGGGTGAATCTGATCCAGTTTTCTGTGGAGGTCGGGGATGATTTCCAGATCTCCCACCTCAGGCTGAATGTTCATGCTGTTCATGACTCCTGAGGAGTGGAGGGCGGAGAGGTGGGTATCCATGCCAGGCTCATTACTTGTGCCCTGCGGGTTCTTCTTTACCCGTAACTGCTGGTTCTGAATCTCCAGTCTTCTGACCAACTCGTGCAGCTTGCGGACTTCCGTTAGGTCGGAGCTCGCCTCGGCTTCGGTTTCTCCATCCATGATACTGTTGCTTGCAACTCTCATGCGGTCATGCTGAATGCCAGGGGAACTTTCAGGGACCACCATGGTCAAATGGGCTCTGCAAAGAGAAGACATTTGGTGTACAGTTAGTCTTTCCTCGTTTAGGTCTATTTCCACGCACTTCTAGTGTAGGTTCGGTGTATGAGCTAGGAAGGCATCCGACTTAGGGTGCATTCACACGACCGTAGTTTTTGGTCCGCATTTCCGCATTTTGCACGGGTGCGACCCATTCATTTTGGAGCCGCAAAAGATGTGGACGGC
The DNA here is from genome assembly GCA_900303285.1 of Rhinella marina. NCBI lineage: Eukaryota > Metazoa > Chordata > Amphibia > Anura > Bufonidae > Rhinella > Rhinella marina. The sequence continues at coordinate 7,951 of ONZH01027874.1, read as the reverse complement.
ACACAATGTGCTGTCCGCATCCGTAGGTCCGATCCGCGGCCCCGCAAAAAAGATAGAGCATGTCCTATTCTTGTCCGCAACCGCGGACAAGAATAGGCAGTTCTATCATAGGGCCGGCTACATTCACACAGCCGGTATCCGTGTTTTGCGGATCCGCAATTTGCGGACCGCAAAACACATACGGTCGTGTGAATGTAGCCTTACAGATCAAATGCATCTACACGTTCCTTCACATGATGAAGGCCAGAAGAGTTTGTTTTGGCCTCCATCTAGCATGTACAGATATACTATATTTTGCTGTATAGCATTGCCCACTGTACCATTCTATACAGAGGAACCCAATTTAAAAAAAAAAAAAAAAGTACCACTATCTATTATATCTATCTATCGGTATTTTTTAAAATATATATATATATTTTTTAACATGGGAGCCTATGGGTGACATATGCCATTGAATGCGGATATAGTGGCATCAGGGATTCCTACTGCCAGTGCACCCTTACCTACATTTGTTGTGTAGACGAATACGCTTTATAATGCCATGTTCTCGGTGGGTTCGGCTGACGATGCACTATTGTGTATATGGGGGTCTTAACCACCTCACTGTCTTGCCCGAGTCCAGCTCGGGCAGTATGAAGAGTAGCTAACTGGAGGGGGGAGGGCTGCTTTAGATGGTGGTATTTCCTCAATGGTAGCAGCTAGAAACATGCAACTGGTCTTGTTTGAAAGCGGACAGTCCAGGCTTTCATACAAGACCAAAGTCTGAGTAAAACCTGCTGCTACTTTCATAGCATCCCGATTTCTATCAATGATATCTTCCTCTGTCCTGAACATATTGCTGTCATTGTGGTATTGTCTGAACGCTTGGAATGTCTGCTTTCAAACAAGATCAGTTGCATGTTTCTAGCTGCTACCATTCAGGAGGTGGCAGCATCTAACTCAGCCCTGCCCCCTCCAGTTAGCTACTTTTCACACTGCTGGAGCTCCACTCTGGCAAAACAGTTAGGGGGTTAAAGGGGTTGTCCCATCACAGACAATGGGGACATTGTCGGGGCCCCAAAAGTGTTGGAAGGCGCACAGCGCAGCCGCCCTCCATTCATATTCTATGGGGCCGCTGAAAATACCCGAGCGCTGGCTCGGCTATTTCTGTCGGGCCCACAGAAGTGAATAGGAGTGGTGGCCGGTCACATGTGGTGCGCTCCAATTCACTTCTATGGGGAGCGCGCTAGGTGGTGGCCATACCAGAATCCTCCACACACAACCTTGCCCCCTCCATTCCCAATATAGGTGCAGGTCCCAGGGCACCTATAAGACAATGGGGGCATATCGCTCTGTTATGAGATAACCCCTTTAAGCGTCAATTACCTCCATCTCCTGGTCTGCAGAAAGTGACCATAATATCTATAGGTTTTCACCCTTCCACAACTCTGCACAGTCACCATGGCAGTTGTAAGAGGAGCAAATACCCTTCTTCACATGTCCTGTCAGTGCATGCACATTGTACATTGGAGCGAGGACACAAGTATAATGTGTGGTGTCAGTGTAAATAGGACGCCTCAGCTCCCCGGCCCCCGGCCTGCGCTGACCCTGCACCTTCCTTTGTGAGGTGACAGAATAAACAGAACGGTGCAAAAAGCTCATTGTCATCACTGGTCCAGTGCAAACACGACGAATGGAAATGTGTACACGAGAAAAACTAGTAAGGTACGGGGGCGTTCCCTCCATTGTATGCTATTGTTTCTTGACTGGAGAGGGTCTGACTTCTGGGAACCCAATAAACCTCAAAAAGAAGGGGCCACAATGCAAGCTGAAGGGGTTTTACGGGAGTGAAATGCTGATGACTGGTCATCAATGTCTGACTCCTAGCACTCCTGCTGATCAGCTGACCGAAGAGACCGCTGTGCACCCTATACTGAAAGGGCATCTGTCAGCAGTTTTGTACCTATGACACTGGCTGACCTGTTACATGTGCACTTGGCAGCTGAAGGCATCTGTGTTGGTCCCATGTTCATATGTGCCCGCATTGCTGAGAAAAATGATGTTTTATTATATGCAAATGAGCCTCTAGGAGCAACGGGGGCGTTACCATTACACCTAGAGGCTCAGCTCTCTCTGCAACGGCCACGCCCTCTGCACTTTAATTGACAGGGCCAGACAGTGAAAAAGTGATCAAACGTGCAGAGGGAGTGGCAGTTGCAGAGACAGCAGAGCCTCTAGGTGTAATGGTAACGCCCCTGTTGCTCCTAGAGGCTCATTTGCATATATTAAACATCATTTTTCTCAGAAATGTGGACACATATGAACATGGGACCAACACGGATGTCTTCAGCTGCCAAGTCTACATGTAACAGGTCAGCCAGTGTCATAGGTACAAATCTGCCCTTTATGCCCGTGATGTCCTGTCCATCAGTCATGGCCTTTCTGCAGCTTAGTCCCAAGTGAATGGAATGGAGCTGCGATGTTTAGCACAGCCGCCATACAATGTACGACACTGGGATTAGTATAGTACAAGGAGGTTGACAGATTATCACTGACAGATTATGTCTGCTCATCAGCGCTCCTGCCCACCCACAACACAGGCCCACCAATACCACCGTGGTCAGAAGTCTATTGTAAGATACTGCAAAGTCAATGTAAATAGCATTTCGTGTTTTTTCTATTTTTGGGATTAGTTATGTTTTCCTCATATGGCTTTCTATAAGAAAAGAAAAAAAAAAGCCTGTACAAAATGAACAAAAGAACATGAAAAGCTCCTGAAACATACAGGAAGACTTTAGAATTTATGATTGGGGTACATAAATCCCACAAAACTTTGTGTAAGGGCTCATGCACACGAACGTGCCATGTTTTGTGGATCTGCAAAACACGGATGCCACCCGTGTGCATTCTGCAGTTTGCGGAACGGAAGGCCTATTATAGAAACGCCTATTCTTGTTCACAAAAACGGACGAGAATAGGACATGATCTATAATTTTTTGAGGCCCCACTGAAGTGAATGGGTCTGCATCGGAGCCGCAAAAAATGCCGCTTGCACGCGGAACCAAACTACGTTCAAGTGAATGCGCCCTAAGCAAGATTTTGCTAAAAAAAAAGGTTAAAGGGGTTCGCCGAGTTATATATATTGATGACCTATCCTCAGGATAGGTCATCAATATCAGATCGGCGGAGGTCCGACACCCGGCACCCCCGCCGATCAGCAGTTTGAAGAGGAGGAGGCGCGCGCCGTATCAGTGCTGCCTCCTCTTCATTGTTTACATGCTGGCCGTAACGGGGTAGTGGTGAGTAGGTGTAATTACACCTCACCACCGCATTCATTTCTATGGGAAGAATCGCTTCCATACAAGTCTATGGAAGCGATTCTTCTCATAGAAATGAATGGGGCAGTGAGGTGTAATTACACCTGCTCACCACTACCCCCGTGTCGGCCAGCATGTAAACAATGAAGAGGAGGCAGCACTGATACGGCGCATGCCTCCTCCTCTTCAAACTGCTGATTTTGTGGAAAATTTGTGGTGTTTAATGCTTTCCTTATGAATTTTTTAAATGGGGATTAATGGAATGGCGTGGAAGGTTTGAATTTCTTGCAACTTTCAGGAGGCGGTAACTTGGGAGTCACAGGGCAACAACCATTCACTTTTATTATGCTGTTACACCGCTATCTCTGACTGTGCAACAAGAGTCCGGGCACAGTCGCCATGTAGCCACGACATTACCGCTTTAGACTGCAAATTAATAGCGTTCCAAAAGTCTAAGTGTAGCCCTGTCCTTACCAAAGGGTCACAAATGTGAGGGAAATCCCTTTGAAAGGTCTTTGTTCTCGTTACACCTAGAGGCTCTGCTCTCTCTGCAACGGCCGCACCCTCCGCGCTTTGACAGTGCCAGGCCGTGTAAAGGTGATCACGTCTGTCCCTGTCAAAGTGCAGAGGGCGCGGTAGCTGCAGAGAGAGCACAGCCTCTAGGTGTAACGGCGACGCCCCTTTGCTCCTAAGGCTCATTTGCATATATTAAAACTTTATTATTCTCAGCAATGTGGACACATATGAACATGGGACCAACACATATGTCTTCAGCTGCCAAGTGCACATGTAACAGGTCAGCAAGTGTCATAGGTACAAAACTGCTGACAGATGCCCTTTAAAGGCAGGAATGGCGCGGTCTTCAGTGCGGTTCCCGTTGTCCAAAGCTAACAGGGTCTATCAGGATTCTACGGTACGGATCCGGCAGAGGTGTTATAAATGGAGCCGTAATGCTGGAAGAGGAGGTCTGGTGAGAAGTCTTACTAGTATTTGTCTTCTCTATCGGAGATCAGGTTTTGGTTATTCTCCTCTGTAAACCCCCCCCCCCCCCCAAAATGGGGCATTTTACAAACACGACCCACAGATAAGGAGTACTTACCTTTACATTCCTAAAGCCAGATAACCCACCATACAGCGGAGCGCAGTCCATCCTGCCACATCTCTACCTGCTGGAGCCTTCCTATTGTTTGCAGTGCTCAGGGCGTGCACAGAACAGCCCTTGGCAAGCACGAAAAGGAGACGCCCCGAGCACAATATAAACAATCGCATGGGAAAAGTAAAAGTAGACGGAAGACCAGAAACAACTCCGCCGCCACGAACGCCTTCTTCCTAAAGATCTCAGGGGACCTGAACTACACAACTAGGATATATATATATATATATATATATATATATATATATATATATATATATGGGAAAATGCCACTGGAGCAGGGACAGTGTACATTTAACCCTCTCCTTCTTGGACAGCGACATACCTGTAACCAGTATTGTAGCATTAGGGCTCGTGCACACGATGGTATGTATTTTGCGGTTCGAAAAACACTGATCCGCAAAAAAGAAAAAAAACAAGGATGACATACAACATTATAACAATGCCTGCCCTTGTCAGAAAAAACGGAACAAAAATAAATAAGTTTATGTTAATGAGCCCTTAAAGTGACCATACAGTTCAAGCAAAAAAAAAAAAAACAAAAACAAACCTTGAAGGCGTTGTCTCACTTCAGTAAGTAGCATTTATCATGTAGAGGAAGTTACTACAAGGCAGTTCCTAATGTATTGTGATTGTCCATATTGCCTCCTTTGCTGGCTGGATTCATTTTCCCATCACATTATACACTGCTCGTTTCCATGGTTACAGACCACCGTAATCCATCAGTGGTGGTCGTGCTTGCACAATATAGGAAAAAGCTTGGACCTCTTTTGTGGTGGGACCACATAGGCTACTGCTTTTTCCTACAGTGTGCAAGCATGACCACCACTGATGGATTGTAGTGTGGTCATAACCATGGAAACCAGCAGTGTATAAAGTGATGTGAAAATGAATCCAGCCAGCAAAGGAAGAAATATGGACAATCACAATACATATAGTAAGTGCCTTGTAGTAACTTTTGGTACATAATAAATTCTATTTGCTGAAGTGACAAACCCCTTTAAGGTGCCCATCTAACAAGAAGATACAACACATTTCACCTGCTCTCCATACAGTGTACAACCGTTCTCTTAAAGGGGATGTCTCACTTCAGCAGATGCCATTTATCATGTAGAGGAAGTTAATACGAGGCACTTACTAATGTATTGTGATTGTCCATATTGCTTCCTTTGCTGGCTGGATTCATTTTTCCATCACATTATATACTGCTTGTTTCCATGGTTACGACCACCAGTTATGGATTGCAGGGTGGTCGTAACCATGGAAACAAGCAGTATATCATGTGATGGAAAAATTTATCCATCCAGTAGAGGAAGCAATATGGACAATCACAATACATTAGTAAGTGCCTTATATTAACTTTCTCTTCATGATAAATGCCACTTACTGAAGTGTGACAACCCCTTTAAAGTGACCATACAGTTCAAGAAAAAAAAAAAAAACCTTAAGGTGGGGATCTAACAGAACACTTATCAGGTGCCCCCTTAGTTCTGTCAATCCCTGGACTCCTCCTCGATTATCCAAGATGTCGGCAGCACTTCTCCCCTTCTCCGCGACTACCCAATGCACACTGTAGTCAATGACACCTCCTGCCTGTGCAGCCCTCCATTGGGCAGCATTGCTCACGTGCCAATCAGAGGACAGCAGGAAGTCTCGGCCCATCTAATACAGTGTGCATCAGGTAGTCTTATGCTAGGGCTACACGGCGACAGTTGTCGCAGCCCAATCCCTGAGTAGCGGGGATCCCATAGAGATGAATGGGATGCTGCGGCAGTCACAAGAAATCCATTCGTTTTGGATTTCTTGCGACTGCCGCAGCATCCCATTCATCTCTATGGGATCCCCGCTACTCAGGGATTGGGCTGCGACGTCTGTCGTGTGACAACTGTTGCCGTGTACCCCTAGCCTTAGAAGCCATGCAGCCATCTTGGGTAGCAGGAGGAGGACCTGGGAAATGGCGGATCTGCAGCTGAAAAGATGAAAAAGAGCGGAGCAGATAAGTGATCGGGGTGTTCCCCAGTTAATGTGACTTTCTTTTTCTTGAACCAGAGGGTCCCTTTAAATCATTAGGAAGTTGCCGCTAAATATAATGGCGCTCATGTAAATAGAATGAGGGGTCAGCGGTGCCCAAAGGAAGGAATCCAAAAACGGATCAGATCGGTTTCTATGGGGTACAATGACTTTCTAAGAGCTGGACGCGGATCTGTCATTATCAATAAGGCGGTGTTAGCGGTGGCGGCATTCTTCTGACGAGCCGGCGGGATGCTACACTCCCTGTGGCTTCTGAAAGAACCTCTCAGCCGGGTGCAACCTCACATACAACTGCACCGGGTGTCATACACTGGATGAATACGTGGTACATCACAGTAATAGGATACAGACACCAACAGGAAAAAAACACAACAGGATCCAGTAAAAAACAACATACGTAGAATGCAGTGAGCTGGCTGTATCATCACTGCAATATGCAGGATTACACTGGATGGATATACCGTACGTCTGCAATCTGGGCTGAAGGTGCAGTAATCACTGGCACAGGGAGTTACAGGGTAAAGGTTACTGGCAGCGGACTCATTGCCACTTCATGGAGAGAGATACTGGTACTGCACTGGCCATATACTGTCACTGTAATATAGTAAGAGTGTGGGGCGCTAGTACTAGTATTGTGTATAATGGAGATCCCAGCAGTGCACTGCATATATATAGTCACTGGATGAGTAGAGGTTGTGTGTACTACTATTATCATGTATAATGGAGATCCCAGCAGTGCACTGGATATATGATGTGTTAGTGCCATTACAGTGTATAATGGCGGTAGGAGCAGTGAACTAGATACAGTCACAGGATGGTTAGTGTATGGGGGGGGTAGTTCCATTATCATATATAATGGAGATGCTGGCAGTGCATTGGATAGTGTGCATGGGGGGGGGGCTAGCTATATCACTGTATGTACTAGCAGTGCACTGGATCTGTATTAGCACTGCATAGTGGAGGAGCAGGCAGTGCACCGGCCACATCACCTGCTCCCCGGAGATCACTGGCAGTGCACTGGAGGCATCGGGTGGAGCGGCAGGCGGTGCACTGGAGGTCGGTCATTGTCCCCCGGCTCCGATATTGTGTCTGGTGGAAGCCGGATGCAGACAATAGGCAGGACTGCAAGGCCGGGAGAGAACATCGCCGGCTACACATGGGAACAAAAGCTAACGGCTCGTCCCCCGTACACCCCCCGCATCCTACCTCGCCGGGCTCCGTCCATCTCCATTCAGCATCCCCCTCCCAGCCACCTGTCACCGGGGGCGCCCCTCACCTCTCGGTCAGCACGGCAGCAGCATCCCTCGTGGACGCGCACTCCTCACCTCATACACAGCGGCAGTATCCTCCGCGAACGGCCGAGGGGCGGAGCCACCCTGAGCGCGACGTGAACACAGAGGGGCGGGGCCCGGCGGCAGCTCCCCTCCGAGCATATTAAATCAGAGGGGCGGGGCCCAGTGCCATCGTTCAG